>JARQZK010003696.1:247500-277500 GCA_030704885.1 Cynegetis impunctata | reverse complement strand
TATATATATATATATATTATATATATATATATATATATTATATATATATATATATATATTAACAAAACTAAATTTGAATTTACTACGTTTATTATCACAAAATATTTTGAAAAATATAACACTGCGATTGCAATTTCGGTCACTAGACCATCATCGGGCAGATTGAGTTAAGAACTATAAATATATATATATATATATATATATATATATATATATACATATATATATATATATATATATATATATATATATATATATATATATATATATATATATATATATTAATATATATATATATATTTATATATATATATATATATATATATTTATATTCGCCTCCGTGGTTCTATGAGAAATGAAAAGAGCGGGGAAAAAAATTTTGAACCCAAAAGAAAGGTACATATCGAAGTTATATTTTTTCTTTTGGAACACCCTATATTTTTTTATATTTTTAGATACTATAGACCAAATAAAGGTAAGTTACTTCCTAAACCTAAATTCGACCGTTTCTGAGAAATTTGGAGAAATTCAAAAACACAGACCATAATTTAAAAAAATTTCACACTCTGTAACATGTAACGAGCTGCTCGTAACTGAATTTACCGCTCAGCTGAAAGGTTAAAGTTAACTACCACATAAAAGTTTTATTTCAATATTGTACAGAGTGGTGAAAAAAATTTCATGAAAATTTGGGCACATTTTTTATTGAATAACTTCTCAAAGTTAAATGGAACATCTTGTATTCGATGACATATTTTGACGTAGAATTAGATTCCCTTTAAAACTGTTTCAGGGTTTCCTATACCTATCTCTTATGATTTTCACGCAGAAGACGTTTTTATATTCTACTTATGAGTAATTTCTTCATCTTGAAAATGGAACATAAAACTTTTATGTGGTAGTTAACTTCAATCTTTCAGCTAAGCAGTCAATTCAGCAGCGAGCAGCGCGTTACATGTTGCAGGGTGTAAACAATTTTTTAGTTATGGTCTGTATTTTTCAATTTCTTGAAATTTCTCAGAAACGGTCAGTTTTAGGTATAGGAAATATAACAGTACCTAACTTACCTTTATTTGCTCTATAGTATCCAAAAATATAAAAAAATATAGGGTGTTCCATAAGAAAAAATATAACTTTGATATCTATATTTCTTGTGGGGTCACCTTGTATATTTCAAAATAAAAATGCTCCTCATACCACCCCACTCTTTTCATTTCTCACAGAAACACCGAGGCGAATGTGGTGGGCCACCCTGTATATATATATATATATATATATATATATTTACACCTATATATATATATACCTATATATATATATATAATATATATATTATATATATATATATATATATATATATATATATATATATATATATATATATATATATATATATATGACGAACCTCTTCTGACAGTGGACAAAGCGTTATAATAGTCTATTATTTTCATAAATATAACATTTTTGAATGCCTGATAACTCACGTTGTTCATCATATATTTCTTCAGAAAGTTTCACTTCTTCATCGATATCGCATAAATTTTTTTCGGAAATTACTCACCAGGGTGTTCTGAAATCCCAGGCTAAGCTTCTCCTTCGGGACCTGCAGCGTCTCCACTTCATCCGCAATTTCCACATTCCATCCATATTTCCTCTTCTCTTGTGTACCGTTATCGTCTCCCATTTTAACAACTTGAATTCGCCGGAAATTCTTTTTCTTCGGAAGCGGAAGTTACGCACACACAGGACTGACTTCAGATCGTGACTAGGGTCGCCATTACACTAATACAGTTCTGTAGAGATCGATACTCTGAAAAGAAGGCAGCAATTAGTAGAAGATCAGATAAGGAGGAATTATCTGTGTACTCAAACAATTTGGATTGTTTATCGAAATGATTCGGAACCTGGAGATGAAAATTAATAATAATTTTGTTTCGAGCAAATATATGGCGTCATCAACAAGTTATGGTTGTTCACAAAAATATGTGAAATAAAATATAACTGAGAGCAGTCATATATAAATGAGTGGATCATCGAAACAAAGTCGATAACTGTAATTATTATTTTTCGTTTTCAGGTACTTTTTGTAAATAGGTATCTAACTAAAACCGGGATATAAGAAGATTTTGAATTTCTAGCTTAAGCGAAAAGTTTACGTTTTGGAAAAAAAAACAAAAAACTCTATCACAGCAAGCTGCATTAGAAAAGCAGGCGGATAACGTATTCAGTTGAACAAAATCCATTTATTCAATTTCCAAATTCAAACTAGTTTTCCAGCAATGTAGATTAAACAACGTTAAACTTGCTTCAACATTTCGCCGTCTATAGTTTGAACAAAATTACCGATTCATACTATAAGCAACTCCATCCAATTTGAAATTAAAAACTATCTACCTACCAACTTTCAACCCTATTGCAACAAAATTGCGCCTTATATCGTGTATATAAGATTTATTTGCTCCCCCAGGGAGTTAATCTGTCAACCAATTCGTACCAAAACCAATTACAACCAAAATATCATACGAAATTGCCTACTTATAAACTTTCAACTCTATTGCTCCCAAATTGTGCCTTCTATCTTGTTAACAAGATTTATTTCCTCCCCCGGGGGGTCAATCCACAAACAAATTCGTTCCGAAACCAATCCCATTCAAGATATCATACAATACTACCCACTTACAAACCTTCAACCCTATTACTCCAAAATTGAGCCTTTATCGTTATCCTGGAAGGTCAACTCCCCAACCAATTCGTATATATATATATATATATATATATATATATATATATATATATATTATATATATATATATATATATATATATATATATATATATATATATATATATATATATATATATATATATATATATATATAGGGTGTCCCACCGGGAAAGAACGCGATCTGTATATGAAAAACTACATATAGGAAACTTTTGAAAATTTGACAGTATACTAATGTTGATAGGGGCAACTCGACTAAAATATTTTCAAGATGGTGACACTTCCGGTTATACCGGAAGTAGATACCAACTTGCTTATTTTAAATTGGATACCCTATATGTTAATACATTTTTAGATTCTACGCAAGATTCTAGGCAGATTTCATGTATTATGTCCTATACCTAAGTCTGAGCGTTTTGGACATATTTAGGTTTTTATGTCAAAAATGACGATTGCAAGCCCTAATATAATTATAAATTGTTCCTATAAGGACTCCCGTATTACTTACTTTGGGGTGGATTCCTTATTGAAAAGGACTTGCTTTAATAAATTTTGTATAGTATTTGGATAACTAATCATACAGGGTGTTCGAAAAAAAAGATCTAAAATGAGATTGAGAAAACTGACAAAAATCAATTTTTTCAAATGGAAACCCCCATTTTTCTTATTTTGTAGTATTTAGCATTTAAAAAGAAGGCAACTTTGTATAAAGTTATCTATACCTAAAATCTGAAGTTTTCGAAATATTGCCAATTTAATATTTTTATATGGCGATTTTGCATTTAATCGTTAAACAATTAGATCTAGGATAGCCACGATCGTATTTGACATTTCAAATCATCGTAATGGCACCCCTGTTAAATTATACAAACGAAGAATATTTAAACTTATTTATTATTTATGGACAATGTGATAAATTATTTCAAGGACATGTGATACATGTGCGACCCGATATCCTCATAAACATCACCAAATACTGTTAAACGAATTATAGAAAACTTCAAGAATTTTGGATCCGTGAAGGCATAAGTGTACAAAAAGAAACCAGTTCTCAACAATGAAAATATTGAAATAGCAATTTTGGGATATTTTGAGGCATATCCAACAAAATCTTCAAGGCAGGGAGCATTAAAATCAGGCTTATCTAAATCGTCAGTTCTAAGAATTTTCCGGAAACACAAATATCATCCCTATGCTATCCATATTTTCATTAGTGCAGCATTTAAATGAAAATGATTTTTCAAGAAGAATGGAATTCTTTGAATTCATACTACTTCGGCACAAGAAAATTTTTCTATTTTGAACGTCATGTGATACATTTGTGACACGATATCCTCAAAACCAAAAACCATCACCATATACTATTAGAAGAATTATAGAAAGCTTGAATAACTTTGGATCCGCAAACGAAAAGTATACAGAAATAAACTAGTTATTGAAAATGAAAATATTGATATCGAAATTGGAAATAGAAATGCTAAAAAAATTATTTAAGTTTATGTTCGAATTCGTGTCCTTGAACTTCTGAACATTTTTCGCATCTAAGCAGCAATTGTTCATGGGTGGCTCTTCTTATCACATGTTCTTGAAATAACTTCATCACATTGTCCATAACTAATAAATAAGTTTAAATAATTTTCTTTTGTGTAATTTAACCAGGGTGCCATTACGATGATTTGAAATGTTAAATACGATCGTGGCTATCGTAGATCTAATTGTTTAACGATTAAATGCAAAATCGCCATATGAAAATATTAAATTGGCAATATTTCGAAAACTTCGAATTTTAGGTATAGATAACCTCATACAAAGTTACCTTCTTTTTGGATGCTAAATACTACAAAATAAGAAAAATGGGGGGTTTCCATTTGAAAAAATTGATTTTTGTCAGTTTTCTCAATCTCATTTTAGATCTTATTTTTAGAACACTCTGTATGATTAGTTATACAAATATTATACAAAATCTATTAAAGTAGGTCCTTTTCAACAAGCAATTCAATCCAAAGTAAGTGAAAAGGGCTTCCTTATAGGAAAAATTGATAATTATATTAGGGCTTGCAATCGTCATTTTTGACATAAAACCTAAATATGTCAAAAACGCTTAGACTTAGGTATAGGATATAATGCATAAAATCTGCCTAGAATCTTGCGTAGAATCTAAAAATATACTAATATATAGGGTGTCCAATTAGAAATAAGCAAGTTGGTATCTACTTCCGGTATAACCGGAAGTGCCACCATCTTGAAAATATTTTAGTCGAGTTGACCCTATCGACATTAGTATACTGTCAAATTTTCAAAAGTTTCCTATGTGTAGTTTTCCATATACAGATCGCGTTCTTTCCCGGTGGGACACCCTGTATATATATATACATATATATATATATATATATATATATATATATATATATATATATATATATATATATATATATATATATATATATATATATATATATATATATATATATATATATATATATATATATATTTGGGACAGTGTTTGTGGGTTTGTCCAGCGATTTTTCGAGAACCACCTACTGCCACCCACTCATGGCTGTAGTGGTACGTAGCCCTTGGTCTGGACTTGTAAGTAAAGGAGCATGGTCTTGGTGGGTGGTTTGTGGATGGGAAAAGTTTCTGTTGGAAAATATCTTGCTTTATCTAACACATTGTATGACTTATCTAAACTCTAGGCTATATTGAATGACGTACCCTATATTTCGACCCGGGCAATTCGTCGATATTAAATAAAGGTACAAGAATATTAAAAATTTCTACACCTCGACATATTTTCACAAACTCTCTTATGAAACGGCACAAAATAATATAAGTAAGAATTTTTCTCGAAATCCCCTTCAATCAAGCTCAAAGCAGAGCTCACAATCATTTTCTCATTATTTATAACTGGAGCACTTTGAGTTATGCGAAAAGAAAACAGCTTAGAAGTAGACACAAATTTTGAATGAGAAACCTTAATTTTGTGCTTAAAATATTTTTCAATTTAAATATTCTTTCGACGAAAAATAACGAATCTATACACAGAACATGAGATTCTACTTCTTATTATGTACAGAATAGTAGAGGGTATTGATAAAAATTATCACGTATCATACTTCACAGTTGGCCTAGACTGTGAAGGATATAACTCATGGTATAAAAATTCCAGTGGTTGTTCTGAGAACAAGCCAAAAACTAATTGTGATATATCTGCTGGTAATGCTCTCCAATGTCATATTCTGAAGGTTAACTTCATCTAATCATCCATAAATGAACCGTATTTATTGAAGTATACCTACATAGCCGCAATTCCATCAGTTTTGGAATGCAAACTGCTGAAATTGGCTGTACTAAACAGTTTGATGCTTGGGTTTTATCATCAATAGATGGAGCGAACGTAAAAGATTTTTTCACTGGCAAGAAATGATGGTTTAGTGCTATGAATAGATTACTGAACTTCTGAGATGTTGAGTTAGTATTAATTGATACATGAAGTTTGAACGAAGTCGATTCTATTGATTTAGTCTTCATACAGAAGGTAGTTGATCTGCAAAATTCAAATGAAGTTTTCACATCCCATTGTAAGATTTTGTTGAGAACCTCGTGCAGGAATTCCATCTAGAGGAATTTTGAGCTGCATGAGGTAGGTGCCGATAAGTTACGTAAGGTTCATCGGATTTCCGCTGTCATTCAATAATTTTGTTCACTGTAAGGATTCAGAACTGATTATGAACTATTCGCATGCGCTGATCAAAAAATTTTAAATTCGTTCTGAAATGGTTACTGCAGTAGAGCAGTGCTTCAGAATGCTAGAACTTTTAGTTAGAGACTTGCGTATAACGATTGTAACTAAAACTACTAGTATTGTAACTAAAATAACTTAAAATATATGTGAAATTCCATTATTTTTTTGGGACCTTCAAATCGTCTGGAAAAGGCTTCTGCCTGGCAGTAACAATTATTAATTTTTACAGTATTCTAAGAAGAATATATACACCTTGAACACCTGGTACCCGGAAATTGTCCGTTGGCCTAAGCTAGCAGGTATGTATACACTGAAAGTACATACGAGAACTTTACGAGCACTACTTTATCCCATACATATTATTCAGAATATAAGTGAGGGCCGTAGGATCTTGCTGTATTCGGACAGGTACGAATGTGGTAAACTAGATTTGTTTTTAAACTCAAGGGACCTACAGTTTAACGCCAGTTCCGTACGGCCAATGGGCTTGAATCTAAGTCATTACCCAATAGATCAAATTCTAGAACCACTAAATTCCGGACATACATAACACCCAAGAGGGACTCGAACCCACAATCCTCGGTTTATAAGCAATACACCTTACTGCTGGGCTACCGAGTCCTCGACTAGGTTTTATTCATACTGAAGATTTTGTCACCCATTTAAGAAGCTATATATGATGTTTCTGTTTATTGTAGGTATGTTATATTTGAAAATTGCGGTAAGTTCTACGAACTATAAAATGTTTCAAAACTAGGGCATTTATTTTTATATGCTACCCATTTTATTTTAAGTAATTCTTGAGTTTTTACTTTTGGTATGTTTTATTTATTATATTATCACCGGTTATGGACGCTAAGTTGATATGGTTATGGTATCGCAAAAGGAGTAATTTAAGCTTTCTGTTGGGGGTTTCACTATAATTCAAAACCTTATACTTCGATTATTTTTTGTGACAGGATCAATTAATGAGATATATATTTCATCATACTTTTTTTATCACCTCAGTTTTTGGACTGATAAAAGGAAGAATATTGTGAGTGGCGTTATAAATGATACGACTTATCAAATACGAGAAGTAAAGGGGGAATGATAAAAATAATCAAGATGCAGATTTATTAGGTAAATAATCGGCAGTTTCCACAGCATTAAAGACATAATACCTGCTCTGATATCAAACTGAGATTATTAACCGTTGCGTTTTTCTACTCGAAGCTGCCATATATAGCTTACTCAGCTGCTTTAAAACGTTATTTAGATATCTTCAGTATAAATAACACGTGATATAGGATATATAGCTACTGAATCAAAACATTTCACCAAATAATTTCATGATTGAGATTGTGAAAATTCATCGAAAGAAGAACCTAAACTATTCAATCAATATTGAGAGGAAGAAATAAATTTTTCTCCTAAGAATATTACTGTTTTTATTGTCGAATTGAATGACGAGAGATGTACGAGTTCATTTTTGCAAAACTTGCTAATCGACAAAATCTTAGAAAATTGTTTTTTTTTGCTAAGTTTATTTTAATTTCAAAGAGCAATCGAATGATAAAATCAAAAAACCCCAAAACTCTCTCTTAAGAATGCAAATACTGTCGAGAAAATTGCAGTTATATACAGAACTCGCTCTTTCCTTCGACGTTTCACTTGTAAAACTCGCTGGGGTGTGTTTGGTTGGAAAACACAAACAGAACGAGTTATTAAGCTGCCTAGTTCATAGCACTTTGAAGTTATAAGGCAAAGCGATTTATTAGTCCAAGGTGAACCTAGTTACTCCATTGACGTTGGAAAAGCTAGAAGCATTTGTTAGGAATTAGTGGGAAAAGCATAATATTCCCAAACGACTGTGATAAGGAGTTTGGGAATATGCTTTTCCCACGAATATAGAAGTAGTAACCATGGAAATTACTCTGTTATGACAAAAGTAAAATAATTTTAAAGCTGGTTTTGTTTGATTCGTTGTATTTTATAAGGAATTAAAAAAGAATTAGTAAACATGAACACTGATAGTGATTATTTGTTGTCTTGCACGACTCCTGAACTAGTAGAAGCCGCGAACGGGGCTTCACTTAATTTACTTCCGGCGAAATCCAGAGAGAAGTATGAACTTGCGTACCAACGTTTCATGAATTTTTGTAGAAAAAACAACAGTGTATCCTTTTCTGAGAATGTACTGATGGCGTATGTTGCTGAATTGGCTAAAACAATGAAATCTTCGACGTTGTGGGCACATTATTCCATGCTTCAATCAACTTTGTCTGTTAAAAATAATATTAATATTGTTCAGTACCAAAAACTGAGAGCAGTTTTAAAACGTCAAGCTACAGGATACAAAAAATGTAAATATTAACAACAATTATAAAAATTAAAACCATACTTTGTTTCATTTTAATGTAATAATCCATTTGTTACATTACCGCACGCTACAGCAGTGCGGTAAGAATATTACCGCATTGTTATTTTCTAATTGCTTAGCAACTGACCACTATTCTGGAATGTTGAGCTTTTCGCATAGAAAACAGGTCAAAATAGTGTCACTTTTCCTACGATCGGAGAAAAAATTTTATTCTTCAATGGCTCCACAGAAATTACCAATGAGTAAAAAAATAAAGGGGGATAAAGGAACTATAAATGGTCTCCTTTCCAAACACTACGAGGAAAATTGGAGAAGCCTTCCTGAACTTAATTTTTACAAAGAATACTTGGAGAAAAATTCTGCTTCACCATAAGAAACCGTTCATTGTTTGGAAAATAGCCAAAATGCCAAGAATTACTGCTTTTTTGTTTGAGTATGACTCGTTTCAGTTTTTTTTTTGTTTAAACATTTTTATATTAAAAATATGAAAGTTTTATTTTCGGGAATAAATCTCATACGTTTTTTATTGCACTAAATATTGTTTTTTTTTTATTTTAGATAGTTAGTTTTCTGCAAAACTGGTTATTTGCAATAAATTTTATTCTTTTTCTAAAAATCTGTAAATATGTTAAGCTAGAAAATTCTAATTTCCATTCATAAAAACTTTAAGTAACATTAATAAAATCTTCACATTACGAGAAAACACTACTCGGTCGTTAATCGTTTTATCCAATTTCCCAAAAAATGGCTTTCGAGCGATACCAAGTTTTGCAAATACTTGCCTCATATGTTCCATACATGAATTTTTCTTGCATTTGAATTGAAGAGACTGATACCAAATTTCAGCTCATTTGTTTTGATGGGAGCCGCTGGAGATATGTCAATATACAGGGTGACCCAGAGCTACGTAATCGGTCCATAATTTTTTTGTCATTGAAGATATCGATATGAAAGTTTCAGAGCAATTATGATCCGACAAAGTCTATTTTTCAAAATTATTTTGAAGAAAATTGCACTTCCGGTTTTTCCGGAAGTGATATCAACTTTGTTATTTCAAATGGAATACTGTATATCTTTTGATTTTCAAATTTCTTATGTAATTTATAATGAAATTGTCATACCACTCTTTATACCTAAAATGAATAGTTTTCGAGTTATTCATTTATTTCGTAAAATTTTGACATTTGCGTCTTCAACAAAAATAGGCTATAACTTCTTTGTTAGTAGGTCTATTGGTATACGGTTTGGATTTTTGTAACCTTGAAACATTGTTTCATTTATTCCTTGTCAAAATTTTCCATATTTCTAAATATATATATATATATATATATATATATATATATATATATATATATATATATATATATATATATATATATATATATATATATATATATAATATATATATATATATATATATATATATATATATATATATATATATATACACATATATATTTATTTATTTATTTGAATTGTTGTTGCCTGTGAACTATTTTGAACTTTTTGATAATTATTAGCAATAACAGGCTTGGTGAATCTCAAAAAAACTCGATTTTATTAAAAAGTTGACGTTTCGCCACGACATTCGTGGCTTTTTCAAAACTTTTGAAATATTGAAATTTCTTTGACATTTATTGATTTGAAAAAATTTGAATAGTTAAAAAAGACTTATATGTTATTATTATTATTATTATTCATTTCAATAGTGAGCGGGAACTCCCATTGAAGGGCCCGATGAGACTAATGAATCTTTTATAACAAGTATCACATTTTTTAGTTTTATCACAGATTTGTTACCATTTGGCATGTTCTTATCACAGTAGGTACTACAAAATTATCACACAGGGTAGTGTACAAAAAATGTATCTGCCCAGACTCTCATTTCCATGTCCAGTCTGTTCTTAAATTGGTTTTTGCTAGTAGAATTCACGGTTTCATCTGATAAACTGTTCCAATAGTAAACTACACGGTTTGACAGAAAGTTTTGCCTTAGCAATTTATTGCACTTCTCTTTTCCCAGCTTCTTATTGTGTCCTCTTAGGATGGTAGATCGATTTCTAAGAAAAATGTTTAAATTACAGCTGTAGTGATGGTTAAGAATCTTGTAGGTTTCAATTAGATCTCCTCTTATCCTGCGATCTCGCAGTGTTGTTTCATCAAAAATTTTTCGGCTGTGGCCGTTCTCTGTTACTTATTACGTGCTATTCAGTCCAATATTAACAAATCTGTTATTATGGTACATGGTAAGGGAAACTACAGAAACCTTAACCCACGTAATTTGAACCATTTTCGAACATTTCGTAGGTAAAGGTTTCTGTGGTTTCCCTTACCATCTAATAATAACAGATTTGAATGTTAATATTGGACTGAATAGCACGTTATAAATAACAGAGAACGGCCACAGCCGAAAAATTTTTGATGAAACATAAGTATTATTAGTAGTTCTTTTTGAACTATTCAAATTTTTTCAAATCAATAAATGTCAAAGAAATTTCAATATTTCAGAAATTTTTGAAGAAGCCACGAGTATCGTGGTGAAACGTCAACTTTTCAATAAAATCGAGGTTTTTTTTGAGATTCACCAAGCCTGTTATTGCTAATAATTATCAAAAAGTTATGTATATATATATATATATATATATATATATATATATATATATATATATATATATATATATTCCCGCAAAAATAATACACTCAATATATTATAAATAAATATAAGTAATAAATATAAAATATTTAGACGGAGACGAGAAAAAAAACATACCTTTTCTTCAAATGTTGTCGGAATAACATCAGGAAGTTAAACAATTATTTCACTCAAGTCTTAAACGACATAATCAAATGAGATCCGTCCATTAATTAATGAAACTGGTTATTTTTGAAAACACTACAGCTTTATGGAAATGTTGGTCCAATTTTCAAAGCAATTGTAGTATTTACTTCATACCGATCCTGTGACATCGAATCAACTGGGTAAACGTATATCAAAATAGATGCTTGGACCAAAATGACCAGGCCACCAGACAATTAGATTTCTTTGGATTATCGCCAATAATTCGTTATGAAAATTATTACTCCTGCATTTATGTTGCAAAAGCCACAATAAGCAATCTTACTATAGACATGTTTATGCTTGGTCGTTTGGTCGTATTTCAATAACAACAGTTATTACTTTTCCTAGACATTTCTTTACTTTACGTACTTTAAACATTGATGTTTTTCAACTTGTTCAAATGATGAGCGGAAACGGTTCAGTTCAATATTAATGAATAGTTTCAAGTGTGCTTCGAATATTATTAATAGTTTTAATTGATATTTCACGGATTTACAGGGGAAACTTAATTTAATATCGAAATGAACCTCAAACGAAACAAAAGTTTCGCAATATATTGATTTTTAATGTATCACTGGGGATAAAAGCAAAAATTAATTTTTGCTTTACTTGTTTAATATTTCCCAAAACTAATTTTCTTTTTTAATGTTAATTTACTCTTTCTGAGATCTCTCGGATGGAATTAATCGCCTCCGTGGCAAAGTTTGACCAAATCTCCCATACCGGAGAGTTCAAACAATAAACCACAAATAAGTGATTTTCTTCCATAACAGAGGATTTTATTTATAAAACTATTTTCATGTCCAAATTTTCAATCTAATACTTAGCTACGCCGTTCTGATGAGGACCAAAGAGTCCGAAACACGTGTCAACGGCTGCTTCCATATAAGCGTGCTATACCGATAATTCTATTCCACTTCTTTAATGTTTTCCCATGACTAATTTCTTTGTTGTTAGATAAATAGTTCCCTATTATTATTATTTTCAAACATTAAGTACGTAGGTAAAGGTTTCTTTGGTTTCCCTTACCATCTAATGATAACAATTTTGAATATTAATATTAGACTGAATAGCATATACAAAGCAGCCTGTCTGTTCAATTTTTTCAAATCAATAAATGTCAAAGAAATTTCAATTACGAATATCATAGTGAAACGTCAAGTTTTTAATAAAATCGAGTTTTTTAAGATTCAACCAGCCTGTTATTGCTAATAATTATCAAAAGATTAAAAATAGATCACAGGCAACAACAATTCGAATAAATAAATATATATATATATATATATATATATATATATATATATATATATATATATATATATATAAATATATATATATTTATATATTTATATATATATATATATATATATATATATATATATATATATATATATATATATATATATATATGTTCGTATGTATGTATGTGCTTATGTATTTAAGCGTTGTTTACACGATAACGGGCGCAATTTTGAAGCAAAAGGGTTGAAAGTTTGGGAATAGGTAGTTTCGTATGATATCTTGGATGGGATTGTTTTTGGTTTGAATTGGTTGGGGGTTGACTCCCTGGGGGGAAAATAAATCTTGTTTACACGATAACGGTCGCAATTTTGAAGCAGTAGGGTTCAAAGTTTGTAAATAGGTGATTTCGTATGTTGTCTTGGATGGGTTTGTTTTTGGTTCGAATGAGTTGAGGGGTTGACCCCCCCTGGGGAGGAAATAAATCTTGTTCACACGACATAAGGCGCAATTTTGTAGCAATAGGGTTGAAAGTTTGTATCTAGGTAGTTTTGTATGATATCTTGGATGGGATTGTTTTTGGTTCGAAATGGTTGAGGATTTGACCCCCCTGGGGAGAAATTAAATCTTGTTTACACGATAACGGTCGCAATTTTGAAACAATAGGGTTGAAAGTTTGTAAATAGGTAGTTTCGCATGATATCCTGGATGGGATTAGTTTTGGTTCGAATTAGTTGAGGGGTTGACCCCCTGGTAGAAGAAATAAATTTTGTTTATATGATAAAGAGCGTAATTTTGGAGCAATAGGATCGAGAGTTTGTGAGTAGGGAGTTTCGCACTATACTAGTTAGACTAGTTATGTTAACTAACTCTGATATCAATGTTGTGTCCAGTTTGTTCCATGATGTATTAAATATACAACTTATTTTTTCACCAATCGAGTGTCTCTCTTCATTTATTTTTATTTTATGGTAGGGGAGCCCGAGATGCTGAATGGGGATTGACCCGAGCGTCGTGGGGACCTTTTTAATTGTGAAGATTAGATACTAAAACGAAAAAAATATGATATATGCCATTTCACTGGGGGGGGGGGATAGCGTGTGCAGATCTTCAAAAAATCGTTGTATAAAAATACTCGACCGCGTCAGATATTAATAGTTTATACACCCCACATCATCTATGATAACAAAAGTAAGTTAATCTGCCGGTTTTCATGGTGGGGGTGACCGTACGAGACCAAAACTCATCGCCGATATTCAAGAATACAAAAAAAAAACGTGACATTTCCTTCAAAATAAAAATTTAACCGTGCTAGAGAATGACAAGGTGACGTTTTATTTTTGCAACATTGTGAGTCTCCTATTTCCTTACGCCACGTGTAAATCGTCAGATTAATGAAATGTAGGTACTCTTCTGCATGCAATTAATTCACCTTGCCTTAATCTGACGCGCTCGAATTTTTCGAACGATCGATTTATTTTTACTAATCTGATCGCCTGTCCTAGACGAACGCCCCCATATCAAGGGTTCTTTATGGTGGGGATACTTAACAGGGTGCAAGGTTTCCCCCATTAAATTATTCTGCCGTGCTTGAGTAAATCCTAGAATCCCCGCTTGGGCTCCTCTACTACTATGGACCCTATGGGCTTGTAAACAATATACGTCACTGAACTACAACATTTTAATAGAACCATTGAAATTCGTAGACATTTCAAAAGTCGTTGTCTAGAAGGTCTAAAACGGATAAAAAACTACTCCCGCGCCTGACTGTTTTTCGCTACGCTGCAATAGAATTCTTTTCGGGGGAAATATATCAAATAAGCTCCTCCACGTGATCAGCGAACAGTCGATAAACTTAATTATATTTTATTCTAAATTTGGGACCAAACGTAGCCAAAGCAGTTAAAAGGAAATGACATGATAAGTAGAGGTAAGTGGATGACTGCACAATATGTTTTATGTAAATCTTTCACAGCCTCATGGTGTTAATTGAACACTCACATGGCATTAAAATAACATGTTTCTTTCAGTTTTACCGCTTATTAATATAAATATAGGTACCTACTGTGAAAGATCGTTACGGTTTGTACTCATATTCATGAAGGACGAACATATTTCTTGAAATGAGTAATGAATGATTATTCTCATCATTAACATAAAAACTAATTGACTATTTGGTTTATGTGGACGTGTTAAGAAGTTTATCGTAAGATGACACTAACTGATATTTTGATTTAACGTAAATTTCTGATATAGAACAATTAACTATCTCTAAGATTTTTTATTTTTCCCTTGTATATTATTTGTTGATTTTAACTCAGATACGGTTGCTATAAATACACTCATTATGTCCTAGGGCGTTATGAGCAGGCATTATTGATCATAACGCCCGTTAATTGTACGAGGAGAAATGAAGCAACTTCCATTGATTAAATACTTCTTAATCCTTGTCGTATACGACTCTGGATTTCTCCGGCAATTAATTATTCGCAGCTTTGGCTGCATTTTCTATGATATTTTTAGGTAAATTCATTTTCAATTCCATTATTTCTATAACACTACACAAAGAAAGCAGCAATGACATTCACTAAATATGTTGACAAAAATATTCACAAACGTCAAAATATCAACAAATGACATGTCTACTATGAGAAGGAAATTGGAAGTTATAGGAGCAATGAATCGATTTCCAAATCGATTTTTCATTAAAATAAAATAATATTTTCGTGAAAAAAAATAAAATCTTGTATGCACCACGTGCGTTACTAGATCCTAACGCCTATCGGGCAACATTCATTTCTCGGGCCGTATGTTACCCTCCGGGCGTTAGGTCTATATAACGCACTTGGTATATATATAATTTTTGAATTTAAAATAATTTGACATCGATAATATAACATCTGTTCACGAAATATATTCTGATACTAAGTATAAACAATTTTTTGGTGAAAGATTAGGGATTTTTTCGACATGTCCTCGTACATATTATTCGAAGTTGTCTGGGAATACTATGGGAATAAGGTCAATGTCAGGATCACTCTCTGGGTTACGTTGTTGCGTAAGCTATGAAAATAACCGGAAGATTGTATATAAGCTGAATAAGTATTTCAGAAAAAATATATATCTGTGTTGAGACTCAGTGGAAAAAAAATCTTGTTTTTACGATAGAAGGCGTAATTTTGGTGCGATAGGATTGAAAGTTCGTAAGTAGATAGTTTTGTATGTCATCTTGGATAGGATTAGTTGTGGTATGAATCGGTTAGCAGGGCTTCCGAAATTTATGTTAACTGTGACGCCCTTAGGAATTTGTCCTTTCTTGACAACGCCGTTGCTCCCTCTGCCTAAAAAGTAGCTGCCAGTTGTAGTTCTAGCCTAGTAACAAGTTGCCAAAAAACTCCAAAAAATATTTATAATTTTTATTGAAAAATAAGAAAAAAAGACAAAACATAAATACGAAACTGAAAAGAGATATACTTATTTCACTTTGTTGGCTGGCTACTAATGAGCAGGATGTGCTTGCTTTTATGAGCATAGCTTTTGAAGACGGGACTCAAGTTTGGAAATTACCCTCTCATCTATTTCTCTAAATTTGATCTCGATCTGTATTTGTTCTTTAATACTGCAACTGCAGAAAGACCTGCAAATGGTAATAGAAACTTCTGCTAATGGCACCATATTCGTGAGAAACTGAACTCCAAAATTCAAGCAGTTCGCCTGTACTGAAGCTCAAGGATGGAGTCACAGAGTCACAGGACAATTCTATTAATTATTCTTTTTCCTCTTTGGATAGTGTTGATGGTAAGGTCGACAGAAAAGGGTTCCTAACCAAGTCATATTGCACCAGATTTTCGGGAAAATATTTTCAGCTCAACAGCACGCGCGCGGTCCGCTCTCTGTAGGTCGCCTCACGACTCCCTTTGCATAATGCCGCGACGCCCCAGGGCGTCGCGACGCACAGTATGGGAAGCCCCGGGTTAGGGGGGTTGAGCCACAGGAGAGGAAATAAATTTTGATTACTTAATAAAGGACGCAATGTTGAAGCAATAGAATTGAAAGTAGGTAATCTAAATAGCTAGAAAACTGGTTTGAATGTTGAAAAAAAAATAGATTTTTCAATCTGGATACGTCTTGAAAACCTGCTTTTCTAATGTAGCTTGCTGCAATAGTGTCTGATAATAAATTTCCACATATTTTGGCACTGGATTGAAGAATTTCTGTTTATTCACCTTCCACAAAGTTTGAAAATGACAGAATTTCGTCTGAATTTACCAAAATTTCGACAGTTTTATTGTACATCGAGAAATACCCCAGATATCAAATTTCAGCTTTTTTTAATCTGATATGGCAGGCAGCTGGAGATTCCAAAATGTACCAAAAAATATATAATAATAATGATGATAAACTTCTTTATTTCATTATGTCTTAAACGTCACACAGTGGAACGTTTGTGTAGATACATCTCAAAAAAAAATGTTTCATTGCATATTGGTCACCAATATAAACAAACTTTGTACATAATCAAAAGATTATTTGATCTAACAAAAAATCCACCAAAGAGTTACTTAAAATACGAATAGCAGAGATTAAATATAGAAGTCATAAATATTTTCTTTTGATTATCTTCTAAAAGTACACAGTCAGGTGCGGGAGTAATGTTTTTTTCCTGGGCCACGAATTGATATATATACACAGTGACCAATTTTTAATGGAAACACCCCTGTTTAATTTGAAGTCGTGAACCAATTCAAACCATGTTCTTTTTTTAAATGTCAAGTACTAAAAGTTCTACCTTGGGACAAAATAAGAAATGTTTAATCCAATTTTCAGGGCATGCTATGATATTTTTTCTTAGTCGAAATAAGGGATTTCTTATGAGCGATTTTTTTATTGAAAAAATTACCACACCATTGGATTCAGCGTGTCCCTAAATAGGTATGATGAAAATTTCATAAAAAAATATGAATTCATAACAAAGTTATGAGAACTCAAAATTCGAAAACTCACACTTAATAGTCACAAAAAACAACACCCAATATCAACAGATAGCCATAGAAATATTTTTTTTATGATTTCAAGAACAAAGTGCCAGATGAATACTCTACGTCTACAAACCTCTTCAGCACTTCTAAAGTCATATCCCGAAAGGCGTATAATTTCAATTTTCTCTCTTACGCTCCATTTCCAGAGCAAGTAAGATTTAAATTGAAAAATCTATTAGGTCTTAGTTTTAGTTGATTTGGGTGAAAGCTTGAATGTAATTCCGTTATTTTCCGTGAAAATATTTAGGCTATTTTATTGTTGAAATCATAAAAAAATATTATATGTATAATATATATTCGGTATTTTTTTTGGATTGTTAAGTGTGAGTTTTCGAATTTTGAGCTCTCATAACATTGTTATGAATAAATATTTTTTTTATGAAATTTTGGTCATACCTATTTAGAGGCACGCTGAATCCAATGGCGTGGTAATCAAATAAAAAAATCGCTAATAAAAAAACCGAATATCGACTCAGAAAAAATATCGTAGTAGGTATGCCCTGAAAATTGGAATAAACATTTCAAATTTTGTCCCAGGGTAGACCTTTCAGTACTTGACATTTCAAAAAAAGTGGTTGGAATCGGTTTACAACTTCAAATTTTACAGGCGGTTTCCATGAAGAATGGGTTACACTGTATATAAATATATATATATATATATATATATATATATATATATATATATATATATATATATATATATATATATATATATATATATATATATATATATATATATATTCATTTTTCCCTGTTCATAATCGTACCTCCAGCAGCTCTCATCGAACCAAATGAGCTGAAATTTGGGATCTAGGATTTTTTTGAGGCAGAACAGATCCAAAGTAAGATACATATCTCCAACTGTCGCAGTAGTGTAGCTAGGCCGGTTCTAGGCCAGAAATGTCAGTTCTGCGCATGCGCGACTTAGGGGGCGTTTCTATAACGTGTTGGGTTCTACAACGTGAGGATTGGGTTCTGAAACGTGAGGGTTGGGTTCTACAACGTGGGGGTTGGGTTCTACAACGTCTTGGTTCTAGAACGTGAGAATTGGGTTCTACAACGTGAGGGTTGGGTTCTACAACGTCTTGGTTCTAGAACCAACACGTTGTAGAACCCAACCCTCGCGTTGTAGAACCCAACCCTCACGTTGTAGAACCCAACCTTGACGTTGTAGAACCCAACACGTTATAGAAACGCCCCCTAAGTCGCGCATGCGCAGAACTGACACTTCGGAAAAGTTGAAGTGGCCTAGAACCGGTCTAGCTACACTACTTGTCGCTATTTTTACTTCATATATATATTTTTCTCGGTACATTTTGGCATCTCCAGCATCTCACATGAAATCAAATATGGGAAAATTTTGACTACCGCTGCCATACATACGTAGCTATTTCTTCTTTTTTCTAGTTTTTGAAATTTTGCTAGAGTCTAGAGTTCACGAATAGATTTCGATGTATTCAAATAGTAATAGAAACAAAACAACTACCTACTAGAAATATCCAGTTAAAATTAAAAAATTGATATTTAAATTACTTTATTTTTAGTATTCCTGCAATAAAGATGAATACGAGCATTTTCATAATTATATGTCATCAGTTGTGATCGTAGTTATGATATGAATCACTAATTATAAACTAATAAAATTTCGACGAAGTCGGTAGCACGGGCATTAAAAATCCTATTGAATAATAGAAGCTTTGTTATGCGAATTCTGGTTATTGCCTTCAACTAACCGATCATCCATAAATAATCGGATTTAACTGAACCTGTTTTAGATAACTATTTAGCGTTAATCGTGATCAGTTCTCATCAACTGAACTCATTACAAATCATTGACTTGTCGCTACAATCAACTCAAAACCAGTGAAGGAATTATGAATGCTTGGATTATTCACAATATTATAGTCCAGATAGCAAATACCAGTAAATATTGTTGAAACTGAAAAAAAATTAAAGTATCTGTTGTACAATGTAAGTTTTATTTAATTATAAAATTAAAATATTTGATAATATTTTTCCTTGCGAGTAATGAGAATAATGAAGTATATGTACAGTAGAAGAATTGTGAACACTAGGCTTTTGTTTTATATATGTAATTAATATAATTATTGGATATTCGACATAGAAAAAAAACTCGTGAGCTGCAGAGCATCAAATATTAAAGTATCTGTTGTGTAATGTAAGTTTTATTTAATTATCTTAAAATATTTGTTAATATATTTCCTTACAAGTAATGGGAATAATCAAGCATATTTATACAGTAGAAGAATTGTGATGGGACACTAGGCTTTTGTTTTATATATGTAATTAATATAATTATTGGATATTCGACATAGAAAAAAAAACTCGTGAGCTGCAGAGCATCAAAAATTAAAGTATCTGTTGTGTAATGTAATTTTTATTTAATTGTCTTAAAATATTTGTAAATATATTTCCTTACAAGTAATGGGAATAATAAAGCATATTTATACAGTAGAAGAATTGTGATGGAACACTAGGCTTTTGTTTTATATATCTAATTAATATAATTATTGGATATTCGACATAATAACTCGTGAGCTGCCGAGCATCAAAAATTAAAGTATCTGTTGTGTAATGTGAGTTTTATTTATTTATCTTAAAATATTTGTAAATATATTTCCTTGTAATGGGAATAATCTATATATATATATATATATATATATATATATATATATATATATATATATATATATATATATATATAAATATATATATATATATATATATATATATATATATATATATATATATATATATATATATATATATATATATATATATATATATATATATAATACAAGCCGAAAAATTGAATCCAGTCTACAGCAAAAACCATATTTTTTTAATTTCTGAAATTTGGTGGGAAGTTAAGTCTAATCATGTAGGGGGTTTTTTAAAATTCCGCCGTTAAGAGGTTGAAAAACGGTAAAACGTGTTTTTTGATGTTTCTCGCAAAATAATGGACTTAGCGATCCCGTTCTTCCACTTATATGTTAAGTAAAATTAACTCTAGAAAGTAGTTTCTCATTTTTTTGAAATTCCATCATTTAGGGGTGCAAAAGGGGTAGGTCTTTTTTTTATATTGGCTATTTCCGGCAAAATAATCGACTTAGCGATTCCGTTCTTCCACTACAATGTTCCTTATAATTTTCTTAAAAAACCATTTTCTGCATTTTTTGATGTTGTATCATTTAGGGGTTGAAAGAGGGTGAAATGTGTTTTTCGTATATTGGCTATTTTTGGCTGATTCTCGCAAAATAATGGACTCAGCGATCCCGCTCTTTCACGAAAATGTTAAGTAAAATTAACTCTAGAAAGTAGTTTCTCAGTTTTTTGAAATTCCATCATTTAGGGGTGCAAAAGGGGTAAGTCTGTTTTTTTTATATTGGCTATTTCCGGCAAAATAATCGACATAGCGATTCCGTTCTTCCACTACAATGTTCCTTATAATTTTCTTAAAAAACCATTTTCTGAATTTTTTGATGTTGTATCATTTAGGGGTTGAAAGAGGGTGAAATGTGTTTTTCGTATATTGGCTATTTTTGGCTGATTCTCGCAAAATAATGGACTTAGCGATCCCGCTCTTTCACGAAAATGTTAAGTAAAATTAACTCTAGAAAGTAGTTTCTCAGTTTTTTGAAATTCCATCATTTAGGGGTGCAAAAGGGGTAAGTCTGTTTTTTTTTATATTGGCTATTTCCGGCAAAATAATCGACTTAGCGATTCCGTTCTTCCACTACAATGTTCCTTATAATTTTCTTAAAAAACCATTTTCTGCATTTTTTGATGTTGTATCATTTAGGGGTTGAAAGAGGGTGAAATGTGTTTTTCGTATATTGGCTATTTTTGGCTGATTCTCGCAAAATAATGGACTTAGCGATCCCGCTCTTTCACGAAAATGTTAAGTAAAATTAACTCTAGAAAGTAGTTTCTCAGTTTTTTGAAATTCCATCATTTAGGGGTGCAAAAGGGGTAAGTCTGTTTTTTTTATATTGGCTATTTCCGGCAAAATAATCGACTTAGCGATTTCATTCGGCCACTAAAATGTTATAATTATCTTGAAAAACCATTTTCTCCATTTTTTAAAATTCGATCATTCAGGGGTTGAACGGGGGTGGAATAAATTCATACGTATACATATATGGATACGCGGGCGAAGCCGCTTTTCTAGGCTTTTGTTTTATATATGTAATTAATATAATTATTGGATATTCGACATAGAAAAAAAACTCGTGAACTTCAGAGCATCAAAAATTAAAGTATCTGTTGTGTGATGTAAGTTTTATTTAATTATCTTAAAATATTTGTAAATATATTTCCTTACAAGTAATGGGAATAATAAAGCATATTTATACAGTAGAAGAATTGTGATGGAACACTAGGCTTTTATTTTATATATGTAATTAATATTATTATTGGATAGTCGACATAGAAAAAAAACTCGTAGCAGCAGAGCTCCAACTCTGAAGTCGTATTTTTCTCGCGAAATGCATCGCTTCGATATGCGATTCTAACGAGTTGAATTATAGCAAACCTAATTAAAAAGTAGAAAATAATTTATTTCACTAAAAAACAAATTCGCGAAATGCATCCTGGTTGAGGAAAAAATTGTAACCAAAGAAGAAACGCACCCCAACATCAACTCAATCAACATACCAAGATTCAAACCTCTACCGTAAAAAAAAATTCAAGTTGCATCGCGTACTGATAGCGAAACAGATCGAGATGCAGTTTGAACAAAATAGTTTACCGCGAAATGCAGCGCGGTTGAGAAAAAGAGTTGAATCCAAAAAAGGATTTTAAGTCAACATAAACACAATGTACGTACCAAACTTCAACCCTCTTACTCGCTCTACAGAAACTGTAGAGTGTGGCAATTTAAAGAAAAAAAAAGAGAAAACAAGAAATATCTTCGTAAAATTTTCTGGTGGAAAAATTCAACCAAATTTGATAGTTTCATTCTGCAACGAAATGGTGCGATACGAACCGCTGGCGATGTCCATATGTACCATTCTTCAAAAATCGTGGACTGGGAGGTCTAAAACGGATGCGAAAAATATTCCCACACCTGACTGCTTTCCTTCGATACACTGCAATAGTAGGTAGGTATGTATTTTATGGGATAAAATACGACTAATTATACTCTACGATAGTTAAAACACTCGAAACAAAATTGTAAGCTACTCTGACGACAGTACTCATATCATACACCATCAACTGGAGGCATGTCACAGTGCATCTACTTCTACCCATAAACGTTATGTGCAGACTCCAACAAATAAGATCATTTCTAACTGAGAATCCGATAATTTTGTTGCTTTTAATGGCACCAAGAAATAGACAACCAGGTTCTCACGATAAACTTTCCTTATCAATCCTCAATTACTATTGGAAAACTAAACTAATAGGCCAGTAGATAAACTACATATTTTAGGAATCGGGATTAACTCCACTTTAAATTATCGCGAACACATCCCCATGTCAGCTGGACAGAAGCTTATTTATTTATTTCGTGCTCAAAATCTGTTTGTATCAAAACAGCTATTACTGCTTCATAATGGTAAAGTCTGTGAGTCTAATAGATGAGCATTCTTCGGCCTTCATTCTCTCGAACATCGGAGAAAGGTTGCCAACTTTTCTATTTTGCGGATATTATGTCTGCAGGTGTTCTACAGCCATTGATTGCATCCAATAATCCACCAAGAACACAATTCAATCATCACACAAGGTATCCAGATAATACACTCCAATTTACCGTGCATAGCCCAACAAGCACAAATATCAGAAAGCGTTTACGAAACAAACCCTGCCTATAGAAGATTTTCCAGTTTGCTAGAACTTGCATCAGTTCAAATCCAGCATTATAAGCTTTCGTTTCAGGTTTTAGTCAAGAGTGGCTCATAAAAATACTTCATTTATTTCAGAGATTTCAATATTATAAGTATTTTGATATTATCCAAAGAAGGATTCGAAGTAAAATAAAATCAACATCGTATCGAAAGAACCATTAACAAGCACATTCTAACATCTTGGAGAATCTGAGATAGGCTCTATCCTTTCGAGCGATTAACAAAAATTAATATTGGGAATAGCAAACTTTTTAAGCGACAATAATATTACATATGCAACTGTTATGAAGATTCTTTAAAATTCCTATCTAATCCTTAGATAGTTCAGACGTTTATAGTTATCACAAGATTACATCATTGGATTCTCCAATGTTGTAATGTCGATGTTTCAAAACACAGCAAGAAAGGCACTGTTGATTGTATAGTATTACAAATACTTTGGTTTCCTGGTAATTTCTATTAGAATAATTATCATTACACATAACCACAACAAAATTTTTTCCTGTTTCGATAAATGCAAGAACAGCTAACCGTCTGGAATTTCAAAGCTTCATTTAATTGAAGGTATTAGACCCACTTTTCTTAGGAAAACCCAACAGTGTGTTCTATTAAATATCATATTTTTCTTCAAACGAATACAAATCTAAATTTAAGAGATAAAGCTGTACCTTGCTTTCCCTAATTTTAATTTCAGTTAATCAATGGTGAGAAAAAATATTCGTTCTATCAACAAATCTTCTTAAGTTTTAATGTAATCTACGTAGGTAAAATACACATTTTTATTAGTTGAGTTTTCCTCAAAAGTAATGGACTATCTCACCATGGCGTCGAAAGTAAACAGAGTGGTATTTGAATTCGTTTAAGATCCTGAACCACCATTTTAGAGGTGTTCTTGATATCAGGTATATATATTTTTTTCCGATACATGTTTACATCTCCAAATCATTTGGATGGAATCAATCAAAATATGAAAATTAATTATGAACAAAATTTAGCCTTCAACGCTTTCTTGGAGGGTGTATGGAGCTAAAAAAATGAAAATTGGATTTTTGCGTACCAAAATTGAGTTAGAGGATTGAAGGTGGATTGAGTTAAAGTACATTCTGGCGGTAAAAATTATTTTCGCTAACCTCCACCATTTTTATTCAGAGGTTTCTTGTTTTTAGTGTTATTTTAGAATTTATGCAACTACAAAGCTTTTTCTGATTGAGTTAGACGTTAGAGGGTTGATATTTGGTACTTGGTTTAGTTGATGTTAAGGAAGTATCATTGAGAATTTCAACTCTCTACCTTAATCGCCGCCATTTTCATGAGAAGATATCATGTTTTATTGTAATTTCTAAGGTTTTACCCACCTCCACAGCTCATCCACATTGAGTTAGAGAGTTGAAATTTCGTATGTGGATTGAGTTGATATTAAAAAAGTGCCTTTTGGTAGTTTCAACTATTTGTCTATTCGCCGCCCCCTCTATGTAGAAATTTTATGTTTTCTGGTGTGTTTCAAAGTCTTTCTCACCTCCATAGACTGAAGGGTTAGGAATTTTTATGCAAAAACAACAAAAATTAGGGAAATACATCCTTAGTGACAGAGCTCTACTGCTAGCAGGCTTTTTAATATTCATACTTTTCACGAAAGAAACCCAGCCTAAATATACGCTCACATTTATTTTTATTAGCTTTTATAGTACTAATACACAGATAACCCAATTGAGTATCCCTCAGTATCTGCATAATATATTTTAATACAGAATATAACGAAAAACCAAACAAATGAAACTAGCCTATATCTTATTTCGAATTCCCTGCATAAACAATAAATTAACCCACAAAGTGGGACGTTGGTCCCACTGGTCTATAAAGAGCAACAATTGCGATATAGTGGTATAAAAGGTTGAATAAAGTATAAACTTTAAAATAAATATGTTTCACAATATAAAAAATATTTAGATACTGTATTCAGCAGTAACGAAAAGTCGACATGTTTCGAGTTATTATTATTAAGACTGACTACAGGAGAGTATTACATCCTTATTTATAAAACAGACAAAAGCAAAGGTGATACCTGAAAATCAATTTGTTCGTTTACAAGGGGTAATTGACTATTAAGGGCGGAACTTATTTCGAGAATTTCAAGAAGGTCGAGGCGTTTTCCTTTGTTACCTGAATGTAACAATTTGGTTTTGTTGAAATCCAGGAAGTGATTGAATTTTATACAATATTCAGAGAAGCCAGTGGTATTTTTGTTTTGTAAAATTGACTTTTTATGTTCTTCAACACGAATATTTATATTCCTTCCTGTCTGTCCAATATAGAAAGCAGGACATTCGTCGCAAAATATTTTGTATATACCACTGTTTTCTCCGATGTTAGATTTTTCTTTATTATTGACCAAGAATGACTTCAAGTTTCTTTTATTTGTACAAGTTGTTTTAACGTTATTTTTCGATAGTCTGTTACAAATTTTGCTAATCAAATTAGGCACATAATTTATTGGGAAGTATTTTTGTTCTTCATTAATAGTTTGCGTGGGGTATATTGAATGCAACAGATACTTTATTCGTTTTTTCTCAATGAGCTTGTCGATAAGACTTTCATTGTAACCGTTATTGATGGCTAATAATTTAATTGTATTAACTTCGGTTTGGAAATTTGTTTCCGATAATGGAATCGTGAACAACCTATGTATGGACGAATGAAAAGCACTGAGTTTTATTTTAATGTGTTGGTTACTGTCGCTGTGAATTAAAGTATCTGTGAAGGTTGTTTTTCTATAAATGTTGAAAGTAAGAGAATTCAAATTCCTAGCAATCTGAACGTCTAGAAATTCAAGGTAGCGTTTTCGTTTTCTACTTCTTTTGTAAATTGAATCGAGTTGTAGAAAGTATTTATATATTTGAGGAAATTATCTAACTGCCTATCTGTACCGGTCCAAATACAAAAAATATCATCTTTTTATTTTAAAGTTTATACCTACTTTATTCTTTATGATGTTTCACCAAGTGATGTGCGAGAATTCAATCTCAGGTATAAAAGGTTTCTTTCAGAACAATTAAAATCGGTGTTATTGTAATTATTTGCGAGTAATGATTTAATGATCAATTATTAATATAAATCATATATTAGATACTTACACTGTTAATCTATAGAGTAGCAAAAATCACATATTAAATACTTACTCTGTTAATCTATAGTCGCAAGACGATGTAGAATGTACCAAATCAATTATGTATTCAATCAATTATATATTTACATTCAGTAGATTTCACTCCTCTATTAAATACTCCAAAATAGGAATTTGAATTTGAGAGAAAAATATCCAACTTATAACTGCATCAGAATTTATAATACTTAAGTTAACAACCAAAATTAAAATGATGACTCTTATTACTGCATTTAGAGAGAAAATAGGTAATTGAGTTAAAAAGTACTCATTATATGAGTATTTTCGGAATTGTACTACCATGAATTGAAGGAATCAACATTGTGAATTACTTAGAAGGGTTGATAAATGTCTAAAGTTCTATTTTATTTGATACAATTTCATTCTATGTTGTAACATATTCTGAAATAAAGAAACTTTTTATTATTATTAGTAATCATGTTCTTCTAAGTAAATATCTCGATTATTTACACGTTTTTATAATTGGCAACATGAATCTTCACAGCCATTTCAAATACTAAAAATAATTGTGCAATCTATTCAAATAAGAATACATAACTTCATTTAAATGCAGTAGTTACTAATTAAATCTGGGATTACTAAGAATTTAAAACAATAGTTAAACGTTTTAAATAGCTTAGCATATGAAGAATCAAAACCAGATAAATCAAGAATTCAAGATTACTCATACTGGTTTTTTCAATGCACGTGTCAATAAAAATTAAAAAATTTAATTCGAGAATCAACATAATAAGACGCTACTTATGGGGTCAAATATTTTATATTCAGGGCCGGCCTAAGGGGTGTGCGAAGTATGCAGTCGCACACTCAAGCCTTTTGGAGGGGCATTAAATTGAACGAATTGGTTGGGAGGTTGACCCCCCTGGGTGCAAAATAAATCTTGTTTACACGATAAGGGGCGCAATTTTGAAGCAATAGGGTTGAAAGTTTGTAAGTAGGTAGTTTAGTATGATATCTTGGATGTGATTGTTTTTGGTTCGAATTAGTTGGGGAGTTGACCCCCTTGGGGAAAAATAAGTCTTGTTTATACGATAACGAGAGCAATTTTGAAGCAATAGGGTTGAAGTTTGTAATTAAGTAGTCTCGTACGATATCTTGGATTGTTTTTGGTTCGAATTGGTTGGGGGGTTGATCCCCCGAGGAGGAAATAAATATTGTTCACACATTAGAGTGCGCATTTTTTTTTGAATTTGGAAATAAATTTTTTTAACTGGATACGTTATGAAAACCTGCTCTTCTAATACAGCTGGCTGCGATAGAGTTTTTTTTTCGTTTCTATGAAGCGTACACACCATATATGAAAGCATTCATCCATCGCTCATTTGTGAAGTTAGTGGTAATTTCATATTAAATTTCCAATATTAAAGATATGAGTTACATAATAATATGAAAGTATTGAACAAGCTCTTCTTCATTTTTTGGATAATTAATTTTATTTTACTTTATTCAATTTTTGTATGTGTCGATTGAATAATTAGATTTTCTTCACATTATTTTCCTTATCTTTATATTTTTTTAACATTCAATATGGTTTTTGTTTTAGTTTTGGAATTTTTTCCACCATATTTTACAATTATTCCAATACACATTCCTATTTGTTTTTTTGTACTTCTTTGTTTCTATAATTCAATTTTTACGTCTCTGAAAATTATGGTACCTACCTAAACTTCTTTCGAATTGCTTCTCACATTCCCATTCACAAATTTTTCGGTTATATTCTCTTATTTTCACTTGTGTAGCTACGTTAGTTCTTGATTGATTATGAGCAGCTTTTCACTTTGCAATCCTGCTTATTAAAATGGGTGCGATTAGCAAAGTTCGACCTGGGACCAAGATTTCATGACTTTATATGATGGTTGGCACCAAAAATTCAATTTCATATATCTATATATCTATATCTATATATATATATATATATATATATATATATATATATATATATATATATATATATATATATATATATATATATATATATATATATATATATATATATATATTATTCTTAGAGTAATTGCAGTATAAGCATAAAAATCATTGCAACGTTACCTAGAGTTAAGATTTCATTAGTTTATTTGACATAATGGTGGTTATAGTACAAGGAAGAGTACTGAACATATCAAGTCAATCAATAATGAATCAAATTGTCATACATAAATTTAATGGTCTACAAGGCGCAAAAGTGCCCAAAATCTGTGTTTTTGGACCTTACATTTCAATAAATCCATACCCCCCAGGCCGGCCCTGTTTATATTCGTAAAAAGAAAATGGATAAAGGAATTATTTAACTGGTTTTGGTGGAATTTTTAGCATGCAGTTTTCTTTACGAAAACTATTGATGAAAATAAAGCTACAGTTCCACCGGAAGAATATTGAGGAGCATTATGTTGCTGATTGTTTCTCCTTGTTGCCAAAAGTAGAAACTTATTGCAACATACGTAAATTTCTTGTTTCCACTGAAGCAACTAAAATTTTCAATAGTTGCATATTATTTAGTAGAAACAATCAACATTTTTTGCCGAAACATAAAGAAATTTTAAGGAACATTTACGGAAACAAACAACAGCAACAAAAATGTTCCTTAATTTTCCTTCCTCCGGTGGAAACGTAGCTATATATTTATTCGTTTTCGTACTTCACTGCATACTGAAAATCTGCGACACGCATGTTCACTAGTCAGGGCCGGATTTAAATTTGTGCCGCCCTGGGGCACAGAAGAAAATGCCGCCCTATGACTTAAATTTTATTTTAATAGTTTTGATATCTTATTTTTTAAGAATTAGAATAACTAATTGATCGCAGGAAAATTATTATGTATTATATAGCATTTATTATACATTATGTATTTGATGGTGGTGCGAAAGCTGCAAGTCAAAATTACAGGAGGATGATACTCTGACAGACAGAACATCTTTACCCATTGAAGGAGTAATTGATCTGTTGGGATGTTGCATTAATAATTCTTATTTCCAGATAAAAGAAGAATTCTACTCCCAGGACG
>JARQZK010003696.1:167500-242500 GCA_030704885.1 Cynegetis impunctata | reverse complement strand
ATGGTTACAAATAATTATTATAATAGGAAAAACCAATCCTGAACTGCTAGTCAGGTAGTTCGGTAATTTTGAAAAGATTGAGAAGGGGGCTTGAGGTATGATCGATTTGGCTATTCATTCAATAGAAGACCGGAATGCTTGTATTTATTTATCTGTAATTATTCTAAAAAATTAAGTTTAATTCCCTTACTTTCAGCATTTAATATTTTAAAATCGAAATTAAATGTGTGATTTTCTTGGATTAAATGGTTTGCATAATGTGAATCCGACTTTTGATTAACAAAGCTACGTTTGTGTTCTGAAATTCTAGTTTGAAAACTTCTACCAATGTAAAACTTATCACAATCACAACAATTAATTTTATAAACTCCTGATTTATTATCTTTATGAACTTTGGATTTATTATTTTTATATGATTTCCTAAATTATTACCGGTACGATAAGCTATGTTAATGTTGTGCTTAGATAGAGATTTAAGTTTTCTACTTGAATTGCCGATGAAAGTGAGGCTGTATATTTATATTCAAATATAACAGCCTCACTTTCATCGGAAATTTAAGTAGAAAACTTAAATCTCTCTATCGAAGCACAACATTAACATTGCTTATAGTACCGGTAATAATTTAGGAAATCATATAAAAAATAATAAATCCAAAGTTCATAAAGATGATAAATCAGGAGTTTATAAAATAAATTGTGGTGATTGTGATAAGTTTAAATCTAAGTTTCGATTTTCACATATAATAAAACAACAACAGCTGAACAAAGCGTTTCGCTGACACTACATCTACAAGTACAATTATAAATTTGGGAAATCCATTCTGTGATTCTAAGAACAAACTAATTTTATTCAGTGAAAAGTTTGAGAAGGAGGGAGCTCTGCACATCCAATTGGTTGTTAAGTAACTTCTGGGAATTTTTATGCCTATTAATTTCTAAAGTTTCCATAAGACAATCAAATCATGAAAAACATACTAGTCGACCATGGTCAATTTCATACATTACATAAAGTGAACAAGGAAAATTCTTTAATAATTTAAAAAATTATCAAACAACTTTCCAAGGAAGCTTGTTATACGTATTCAGCAACGCAAAATCTGCATTCACAATCGAACGGTGAATTATAGAAATTGTCAAGTCACCCCGACTCAAAATCTGCATACAGCTGTTTCGATCTTATTAGATCTCATCAGTGCAGCTTATTTGACTCGGAGTGAATTAACAAATTTCTAATTGTTCCCCAATACAAATCGTGGTCAGTAACACTGGCTGGATAACAATCCAGAGCGCCATCCCACCAAAGATATTGGAAAACAACAATTCACCGCTTAGACTGAAAATGCAGTAATTCGTCGCTTAAACACGTACCTCCTGATATGAAGATATCTACTCGATTGTGAATGCAGATTTTGCGTTGCTGAATACGTATAACCAGCTTCCTTGGAAAGTTGTTTGATAATTTTTTAAATTATTAAAGAATTTTTCTTGTTCACTTTATGTAATGTATGAAAGTGACCATGGTCGACTAGTATGTTTTTCATGATTTGATTGTTGTATTTTGCGTATTAAGCGACTAGAATATTCGGAGCGCGCTCTCGTGAGTATATCCAAAGGTTTTAAATCGCTATGTTAGTGTGCCTTGGAATCATATACACCACTGTTGTAGAGTAGACATCTTCATATCAGGAGGTACGTGTTCGAGCGACGAATTTCTGCATTTTCAGTCTAAGCGGTGAATTGTTGTTTTCCAATATATTTGGTGGGATGGCGCTCTGGATTGTTATCCAGCCAGTGTTACTGACCACTATTGGTATTGGGGAACAATTAGAAATTTGTTAATTCACTCCGAGTCAAATAAGCTGCACTGATGAGATCTAATAAGATCGAAACAGCTGTATGCAGATTTTGAGTCGGGGTGACTTGACAATTTCTATAATTCACCGTTCGATTGTGAATGCAGATTTTGAGTTGCTGAATACGTATAACCAGCTTCCTTGGAAAGTTGTTTGATAATTTTTTAAATTATTAAAGAATTTTCCTTGTTCACTTTATGTTTCCATAAGATTTAATTTTGAACCTTTTGTTCCAAGATGTAAAAATATATTGTTAAGGTACATAGGCTAAGAAGACAGCTTGAATTATTTAGAATGAAACCATTCTCAAAAAATGATAAAGCTTGAATATAAATGGAAATTATTATACTCACAGGGTTTTCAGAATAATCCACTGGCGTTCACTTTATACAAAGAACTAATTCATTATTGGAACTATATATTAACTTGTTATAAAAAGTAAACACTATCGATAACAATTTTCACAGAAATTTGAATTATAATGCACGTTGCGCATTTCGAAGTACTACTTCTTTCTCAGATGATATTTGAATAAAGGTGAAATTTTACAAATACAGATATTTAAATACGATCTTAATTATCAAGGAACTTAAGAAAATACTTAGGGAAAACCGAACAACTACCTGGAGCTGCATTGTTCAACAAGTTCAATAGGGGGAACTTCTACCTGACCATTGAGAAGACAACCTGAATAGGTACAACTTTATTCCTCAACAACTGAAATTGTTGATTTGTAAAGATCCTGGAAATTCATTTTTGAGACCGTATTCTCTCTGTTTGATATTTGAAAGCATGAGCTAAATGAGTTGATATCATACAGAAAATAACCTACGTTATATTCTGAAACTCTAATTGGAAATTTTCTGGAACTGTAACCAATGTTGATAAGATTTTTAATAATTAAGAATAATAAATTTAAAACTATATAAACCCAAAATGTCTTGAGTATATAGCTGGGGGGGGGGCAACCTGTGGTTCTTTGAAGGATTATTTGTGGCTCTAGATAAATGTACCCGAGTTCCTTTTCCTTCATTGTTTTATTATATTTTTTTAAATTATTATCGTTTCGTATGTGTTTCAGAAAATCTTGTTCCGTTGTAACGAATTTTATTTCCGTCCAATTTAAGAATGATATGACTCATCGAAAACTGCACGAATAGTGTATAGGTATTTAGTTTTCAAACTTAATTACAACTTTTTCGAATGAACACTTAAAATGAAACATTTTGTGATTTTCCTCGAATTAAAAAAAATTATAAAGTATAAACTTTAAAATAAAAACACTTGGCTTATGTTTCACAATATAAAAAATATTTAGATACTGTATTTAGCAGTAACGAAAAGTCGACATGTTTCGAGTTATGAACTCATTATCAAGACTGACTACAGTACATCCTAATTTATAAGACTTACAAAAGCAGAGGTGATACCTGAAAATCAATTTGTTCGTTTACAAGGGGTAATTGACTAATATGGGCGGAACTTATTTCGATAATTTCAAGAAGGTCAAGGCGTTTTCCTTTGTTACCTGAATGTAACAAGTTTCTTTTATGAATAAAAGAAACTTGAAGTCATTCTTGGTCAATAATAAAGAAAAATCTAACATCGGAGAAAACAGTGGTATCTACAAAATATTTTGCGATGAATGTCCTGCTTTCTATATTGGACAGACAGGAAGGAATATAAATATTCGTGTTGAAGAACATAAAAAGTCAATTTAACAAAACAAAAAATACCACTGGCTTCTCTGAACATTGTATAAAATTCAATCACTTCCTGGATTTCAACAAAACCAAATTGTTACATTCAGGTGACAAAGGAAAACGCCTTGACCTTCTCGAAATGCTCGAAATAAGTTCCGCCCATATTAGTCAATTACCCCCTTGTAAACGAACAAATTGATTTTCAGGTATCACCTCTGCTTTTGTCTGTCTTATAAATTAGGATGTACTGTAGTCAGTCTTGATAATGAGTTCATAACTCGAAACATGTCGACTTTTCGTTACTGCTAAATACAGTATCTAAATATTTTTTATATTGTGAAACATATTGTGTGTTTTTATTTTAAAGTTTATACTTTATTCTTTATGATGTTTCACCAAGTGATGTGCGAGAATTCAATCTCAGTTATTAAAAAAAATTGTTCCAATATTAAACAAGAAAAACTCTAGGAGTATATAAAAAAGCTTGAAAGAATATTGACGGAATTCAAAAATAGATTTGAAGACTTGCAATATTTAAAATCGTCACTTGGTTTTTTTTCTGAATCCATTTGAAATTAACATAATTCAAGGGTGTTCCATTTCCAATACAATTATGACCCAAAAGTATCTGAAGAATAAGAATTAATAGAGATGCAAGAAGATCAAGCTCTACAATCAAAATATAAGTCGACGACGATTACTGAATTCTAGAAATTTGTACCAGAATCGAAATATCCTGAGTTAAAAAAAAGCTGATTTTCGAATTATTTCAATATTCTGTATTCAGTATTAAGTAACCAGCATCTCAAAGAATTACAGAAAAGTGCTGTCACTAATTATTCACTAAATTTTGAAGAATTATCAAGATAACTAAAATTAATGTGTTCAATTTTCAATATTCAAATTCAGTACACATATTTTGTACTTTTATTTATTCGTTTTCAATAAATATAATTTCTGTAAAAAAAATTCACGAAAACTTTTTTTGCATACGTTTTAAATACGTATTCAATTTCGACTTGCGAAAAATTTCAAATTTTGAAAAATGGCTCAGAATATCAAGGAGATTGGCCACTCCTGGCTATATAGAATTAGTTGCGGTAACTGTGAAAATGTTTACTTAGATACGTAGAATTAAAAAAAAATTAAAATTAAAATTTCAGAACTTAAATTTTCGCCCATGCAACAACTTTTAATAGTTTCAAGAACGAACTATCAAAATATCATATAATATTGAAAATAAAAATTGCTAGAAATATGATGCATATATAAAAAGAATAATAATTGACCTATTTTCATGAACCTGAGAAAAATTCTTCAGAGCAAATCAGTATAACATTTAAGATTGTATTAGTGGATTAAATTGATGAATTACTAAACAAGTTTGATTGAGTATTACAAAAATAGATACAGAATTATATTCGATATTAATTTCATAGTTCGAACTACAAATCATTGAAAAAAGATTTTCAATTTATGTCCTTTCTCAATATTTCTTCTATAACACTTTCAAATGAGTAGTGAGAATGTAATGCAATAAATATTTTTTTCATTTCAATCTTGTTTCACTTTAATTTTATATGGAAATCAATTAATAAAATAATAACATTCATGTTTCAGTTATAGTTTTTTTATGTTGGAACGTGTTACTTTCAATTTTATTATTTTCTTAGCATACGAAAATGTAATCATTATTAACAATCACATTCAATATAGACATAGTGGTGATTAATTTATAATAGGTACGATTAAAAAATTAATAATAATCAATAATTCAAAAATGTCATATAAGTCATAATTAATTTAGAATAGAGTCAGTATAATTATGGTTTGTTAACAATGAACGAATCCTGTTATGAATGAATATCGATTTATCAGCAACAAACCAGAGTTAACTATCAATCTTTCACATTTTAATAGATTAAAAGCATATAATACTTATCGTTGAAGTATATTCTTTAGAATTAGTGAATATTACATACATTTATAAATTATTTATAGTCTGTCCAGCGACCGTTGGCGTGTACGTCACCAATTGTATATGACGTCGATCGTGAACACTGTTGCCAGACATAATACATAATCTTAAATCTAAATAGCTAACCCAATTCTCAACAAAATGAGATATCTTGCATGTTTGACATGGCGGGGATTTTTAGCGGTAAATTCAAATTGACCGTTATTCCCTACCAGAAGTGTCTATCTATATGGAATCCATATTCATCGATCGATAAATCAAACTTATTTACAAAATCTTCTACGTTACTCCGCGACTGTCAAACGTGAAATGCCGATTACCGGCATTGGTCGAGAGGGCCCGACAACATTGCAAATTTTTCAATTAAATGACAACTTAACAAACATTCAACTTATTTTCATTACTCGGAATGTTAGTTTTTCTTGAGAGATACATACGATTTGATATGTTAAGAACAGAATATTTGTCGAAATGGATGATCCGGTCACTATCACCATATAACTACTGTTTCAGAAAATTACTTACGACAGATATGAATTTTGACCATTTCGAATTTTATTTATTTTGGTAGGCAGCCTTGCGTCGTTATTTGCGCATGACTGTGACTTACACGCCAACTTAGACTGGACAGACCACTTATTTCCTGAGAAAGTCAAAGAAAAGCCTGAGCAGCAGATCTCGGCCACTAAGGTCGTATTTTCCCATCATTTTTGTTCTTTTTGTATACAAAATCATAACACTCTTAGTCAATTTTGAGCAGTTGAAGTCATACAGAGAGCTTGAATATTTGCAAAAAAATTTCAACATAAAAATGGCAGTAGTGAGTGAAAACATTTTCTATGAAGTATTGAAAGTAATGATTTCGATTCTCAAATACTTTATGATGGGTGATTCATTGAGAGGTACTTTTTTCAAAAATAAAAACGAAATCAAAAAATCAATATTATTGTTTATTCTTCACTATTATACAAAATAACAATTCCTGACATTTATATTTTGTATGTTACTTCTTTTAAATGTTGGCCGTAACTGCGGCTAACATGATCCATCCTAATGTTCCAATTTCCAATGACCCGTTGGAGTATTTTCGGTGATATTTGGAAAATTACGCGAATAATGTTGAAGTCCAATGATTCAATCGTAGCCGGCTCATCCACGTACACTTTTGATTTCACGTAGCCCCAAAGAAAGTAGTCTATTCCCGTGTATTTATTCCATACAGCACCGATTTTCATGAAAAAATGGATTTAAATTCTACTTACCATCTATTCCAAAGTATACCCTGCGACGGGGGTTGCTTTTTCTCTGGGGGTGGATGCCACCCCTTCTTGGGGGTGAAACATTTTTCATTGAAAATAAGTACGGAAATCGATACATTGACTAATTCTAAGCAACTTTTGTTTCATGAAGTTTCTTCTGAAACTCAATACTTTTCCACATATTCGCGGGTGAAATTGTCGGTTTTCAGGCAAAAAAAAAACACGTTTTTAGATTCTTTTTAGCGAATAACTGGAAAAATATGCATTAAATCGAAAAAAATGCGGAAAGCAAATTTATAGCTTATAAAAAAACAAAGAAAATCGTTTATTTATGATGTATGCACGCCCAATACAAACGGGATTATTGTTTGTTAAAAGTTGACTGGTATTTTTAATCAACAAAATGAAAAGTTTCTACGTACGATAACCGAAAACCAATGCATTTTCACTTTTTTTAAAGTCCTTTGAAAAACCTTCATTTTTATTTATTATAAAAGTTCCTAGCATCAAAACTAAGCGTGTTATGAAGAGAATAATGTCGATTCCTATTTTTTCGTTGGAAAAAAATAGTGAAAATATCACCTTCTCTTCCACCCCATTTGAAAGAAATCGTTGCCACTTTTCAATTGCGTGTGTTCGCGCAAAGTACACATTTTGAGCCCTTTTAGCATGAACCTTTTTAAAAACAAGATCTGAATTAAAAAAAATTTATTTAAATGAGCTTTTAGCTCTTGGAAAACCTTACAAAATGCTTTTTTGAAGGACTTGATTGCTCAAAAACTAAGCGAGTTATTGGGAAAAAACCAAAAGCACATTTTTGTAGAAATTAGAATATGTATAGAACCTAATATTGATGATAATAATGATATAAATATCTATCAACTTTCAACAAGCAATAATTCCGTTTGTATTGCATCATAAAACACGATTTTCTTTGTTTTTTGATAAACTATAATTTTGCTCTGTAGAGGTTTTCAGATAAAATGCATATTTTTCCAGATCAGTTATTCGCAGAAAAGAATCTGAAAACGAGTTTTTTTGCCTGAAAACCTACAATTTCAGTCGCGAATAAGTCGAAAAGTATTGACTTTCAGAAAAAACTTCATGGAACAAAAGTTGCTCAGAATTAGTCAATGTATCGATTTCCGTACTTATTTTTAATGAAAAATGTTTCAATCCCAAGAAGGGGTGGCATCCACCCCCCAGAGAAAAAGCAACCCCCGGCACAGGGTAGACTTTGAAAAGGATGGTAATTAGAATCTAAATTCAAATTTTCATACAAATCGGTGCTGTATGGGATACATACACAGTGGTCACATGATCTATGTGGCCATTTCACTGGTCCAAACGCTACCAAGAACCTGCTCTACATGCCTCTATATTTTCTTCACTACTAACTGGGTGTGGTCTAGGTGGTCGCGTATTATCCAATAATGAAAATTGGGGCTCAAACTTCTCGATTTTATAGCGAATTGTGCGTTCCGTCATGACGATTATGTAGAATGTAGACCATAACGAAATATATTCCTCGAAGAACACTGATTTTCATAATACAGATGAACAATTTGTAGAAGCTGTGCCGGGCTAAGTCTTTCCTTGGTGAATTTTCAAACAATACAGAAGAAAAATGCCATGACATGGGACTCGACTCATTCGTGATAATACATAAGGTCGCCGCTAAAAAGAAGTACCTCTAAATGAATCGCCCTTTATTAAGCCTCATATTGAAAAATTATGACATCCTGGGTATAAACGTTTTCAATATGTTACACACTTGAATAACTTTTTTGAATGCCTACCTACCAAACTATTCTTTTTGTTGACAATAGGTAGGTACTTAGAACTCATAGCTTCTGATAAATTAACCTAAGATAATTTCTTTTTCCATAGAAATATATTGTTGTTTCCCCCTTCTATTAACTTCTTACACATACATAATTATGAAAATTATAGGCATTGAGTTTGATTATCAATAACATGTTGTTATATAAATGGGAATTTTTAATCGTCCTAGAAATTACCCATTTCATGATTACTAGGAATTAATAAATTGCCGCATCTATTAGAATTTTCATAATAATCATAAAAAATTTAAAAATACCTACTTTACCTATTGGAAATCAAAATTAAGTAGCTTTGTTTGCTTTAGAAATGGCGAAATTTATATCTTATATATTCAAGAATTCAAGACTCAGAATATACTTGAAAATGAAAATCTATTTGCGCTAACCAGACGCAGCGTGTATGATAAAGATTCATATAGCGCCGTCTTCGAATGTTCTAATATTATCCCTTTAAGGTTGAAAGAGAATTTCATTATTCGTCAGATCTCATGAAACTAGCTCTTTTGGAGGGGAGAGTTTGTTATGTATCATCAATTTTTCAAATGAATTTGCCAACGTATTTAATATATATATATATATATATATATATATATATATATATATATATATATATATATATATATATATATATATATATATATATATATATATATAGGTATATATATTGTTGTTGCCTGTGAACTATTTTTAACTTTTTGATAATTATTATCAATAACAGGCTTGATGAATCTCAAAAAACTCGATTTTATTACTTTATCAAAACTTTTAAAAAAATTGAAAATTCTTTGACATTTATTGATTTGAAAAAATTTGAATAGTTATATAAAGACAAAGCACTTAAACTTACTTCACCTACACACAGACATGAAACATTACAAGATGTCCATGAATCATAAACAAAACGATTAAGTAAGTTAAAACTTACAGATACAGAAAATCACTAAAAGTAGAATTCATAAACTTTACAACACATTAGAAACGTCAGAAAAAGAAAATATTAACAAAAATATATTCCTCTTCCATATATTCCTCAATTAAGTAATAAAATATCACATATTTTAAATCCACACGATATTAAAGTAGCCCACATTGCACAAAATCAAATAAAACAAATATATTCTAAATTAGAAAGTAAAACACCTCTTCTGTAAAAATCTCATGTTGTTTATAGTATACCATGTAATAATTGTAATAGATCATATATAGGACAAACCTTTCAAAATTTAAAAGTAAGATTAAAAGCACACAAATATACCAAAACACAAACCACAGCACTAATCAAACATAAAAACAATGAGAATCATAGTTTCAACTTTAATAGCACAAAAATTTTAGAAATAGAGAAAGATCAAAAACGCAGAGAAATTTTAGAAATGTTACATATTCAAAAAAATTCAAATAATGTCGTAAATGATAGAACAGATATAAAACATTTGAGTTCAATATACGCTGATTTAATTCTTTAATTTTTCAAAGAAACAGCATAAATCAAAACAAAATAATTCAACAAACAAACTCTAACCATAAGAACTCATCTTCTTAGACAGAATATAAACATCTAGAATTTTCAATTTCTCTAAAAAGAATGTATAGTTTAGAACATTTGATCTCCAAAATTACAAGTAATGTCTCTTTAAAGACAAATGCAACAATCATAATATTTTAATCCTATTTTGTACATTACGTGGGTGAAGGTTTCTGTGGTTCACTTCCCATCTAATATCAACAGACCTGACTGTTAATATTGGACTAAATAGCACGTAATTAATAACTGAAAACGGCCACAGCCGTAATAAAAAATTTTGAAAAAAAATAGTACCCTATTCTTTGACTTTTCAAAATCAAAATAATTTGAACCTATTTCGAACATTACGTGGGTAAAGGTTTCTGTGGTTTCCCTTACCATCTAATAATAACAGATTTGAATGTTAATATTGGACTGAATAGCACGTAATAAATTACAGAGAACGGCCACAGCCGAAAAATTTTGATGAAACATAGTAGTCTTTTTTAACTATTCAAATTTTTTCAAAAGTTTTGATAAATGTCGTGGCGAAACGTCAACTTTTTAATAAAATCGAGTTTTTTGAGATTCACCAAGCTAGTTATTGCTAATAATTATCAAAAAGCTATTATATATTATATGTATTATATTACATATATATATATATATATATATATATATATATATATATATATATATATATATATATATATATATATATATATATAATGAGAGAGAGAGAGAAAGAAAAAGATATATCAGGACTTGTGACAAAGAAAACTTATTCGTTCATAATATTAATATTTCGTCAATTTATTACTGACTTTCTCAGGAGAAACCCCACAAATGTAATATACAAATAGTTGAAAAAACAGTACGACAAAAACTAACCTACTTACAAATACTACACAGATTCAGTCACTAAATAAATTATCGGGAACGTTCAACAACATGTTCGGAACGAAACTAATCATACAAAATATCACAAATAAACAACGAGTGCACGTGAGACTATGATTCAAAAACAAAACTATAGAATGATAGATATTTAAATAAGTTCCAAAATGTTACAATAGGAGGCCTAGGTAGCCCAGCGGTAAGATGTATCGCTTGTAAACCGATCGGATTGTGGGTTCGAGTCCCATCTTGCTCTTGGGTGTTGTGTATGTCCCATGAAATTTAGAGGTTATAAACAGGTTAAACTGTTGGTAATGACTTAGTTTCAAGCCCATTGGCCGTTCGGAACCGGCGTTAAACTGTAGGTCCCTCGAGATAAAAAAAAGTAACAATATTTGTTACTCAACTTACTTACATACATCCGAACGAATAGGTAAGGTTTCTTTGTCACAAGACCGCTTCCTGATATATCATTTTCTTTCAACGTATAATACGGTCGATTTTGAGGTCTATATATATATATATATATATATATATATATATATATATATATATATATATATATATATATATATATATATATATATATATATATATATATACATATAAAATATATCTAATATATAACATTCTCGTGTCACGGTGTTTGTAATTAAACTCCGAGATGGCTCGACCGATTCTCATAAATTTTGTGTACATAAGGGTTAGGTCTGCGAATCGGACAACATCTATTTTTCATTCCCTAAATATCAAGGGTCCACCCCATTACTTTTTGTTTTACTTTTTAGACAAAATTTTTTGTTTTTTTTATTATACAGCATTTAAAAATACATACAACCCTAAATTTACACCCCTCTACGATCAATCCCTATTTTTCCATCGCGATTTTTATTTTTTTATTTTATCTACAGATCCGCAATAGGGTTGCAAGATGGCAATCGAAAATAATAATAGTCGGTCTGAGAATAGGTAGTAATATATTTTTCATACCCATGTCCCAAAAATTTCTATTAATTTTTTGGACAACATTTTTTATATTTATTTTTTTATGACGTTGCATTAAAAAATGCATGCAGCTCTAAATTTTCAGCCTTCCATCAACAACCTATATTTTTTATTAGCCATTTTAATAATTTAAACGACGTTTGCCGGGTCAGATAGATTGATAGATACACTATCGGACAAAAGTAAAGCAACATTTTCGAGAAATGAAAGAAATCTCTATTGTATAATATCAAATAGAAGATATCGTATTTAAATATATTGTCTCTCAATTATCAAAGTAGGCTGCTATTATCGGAGGCAACAGCTCTTTCCAACAATCGAAACAAATGAATTTTAATTGACATAAACTTTGAAATAAAGTATTGTAACGCGTCAAAAGTAGAGCAACACTTCAATATTTCCCTGAAAAATAAAGGTTTTAGTGAAAGTGAAGGTAGAAATGTTTATTTTATGTTTAATTAATATTTCTGTGTTGGATTTATCATCACAAGAAGTATTCTTATTTCGAAAGAATTAAAGCAGAGAGTAATGACTGCATTTGGAAAAAAGTTTTATTCAGCAATGAAACACATTATAATATTTTTAATTCTGATGGAATGAAGCGTGTAATATGGCCAATCAATACAAGGTTTAATCCCAAATACTTTACACCCAGAGTTAAACATGGTGAACGCAGTGTTTTTTTATGGAGTTGTTTCTCATAGAATGGGGTGGGCCCACTAAACTTCATTAATGACACTATGGATCGATTTGTATGTAGAGATATAATGCAAAATGTAATGATGCCTTATGAAGAGTGGGAAATGCCTTTGCATTTTATTTTCCAACAGGATAACGATCCAAAGCACTCTTCACGAATTGTTCAAGAATGCTTTCAAGAAAATAGCGCTCGGGTTTTGCAGTGGCTGGCACAATCACCAGACCTCAACCCCATCGAAAATCTATGGGAAGAAGTTGGTCGTGGAATTCGTACACAATTTTTTTACAAATAAACAATCGTTGATGAATAAAATCAATGAAGTTTTGACAAACCTCTCCGAAGACTGTTCAAAAATTGATTGTGTCAATGCCGCGACGTTGTCGGCAAGAAATAAATAATAATGGATATTCTATTAACTATTAACGTAATACCTATAGCTATTGTAATTATTAAATGAGTTGGATGTTTTTTTATTGTAATATATGAAATAAAATACTGTTGATCCAATTTGTTGCTTTACTTTTGTCGAACTTCAATTCATCGATTTTTATAATTATAAATATTTCTCTACCTCCATTTCGTTTGAATTTGTCCAAAATATTGTGGTATGTTACTTATACTATGAGGATAATATTTCATTAAAATAAGCCCAGGATTACAACAATAATAAATTAATTTTTTAATTCAAAGCCATAAAAGCACTTTGTTGCTCTACTTTTGTCTAATAGTGTATATAGATAGATAGATAGATAGATAGATAGATAGATAGATAGACAGATAGATAGAATGATAGATATATAGATGATAGAAATATAGATGGATAAAAATAATACTACTAATTTATATGGCAGAACAAAGTATATATATATATATATATATATATATATATATATATATATATATATATATATATATATATATATATATATATATTATATACATAAATATTCATATATTGTAATCATTCGATACAGTGCAATAATCTATGATTTTCCAGCAAAATAGGACAAAATGTCTCCAGCGAATGGAGACAGTTGTGTAAATTACTGTAATCCATACACATACAAAAAAATGTGTACTTTTAGTTCATCAAGAACTATTCTCATCTCATCTCTTAAATTATAACTTATACTCATTAAGTACCTACGTAGATAGTACGATACCAATTTTTTTGTATTCTAATCCGGAAAACCTCTATAACCTAAACATTATCGATCCGAGATTACTAAATATAACGTTCGAATTGGTATCTCAAAATTGTGAAACACGGAAATGCATACAATATGAATCAATTAAAAGCGAGACCAATTACCTAATTACCTATATCACAAAATAAGTATAAAAATTTCGAAATGATTTATTCCCAAAAAAATGCATCTGAGATTAAAATTGTATCCATCAACTACTTTAACAGAGTTCAAGTAGCCTGTAACTGCTATATATATATATATATATATATATATATATATATATATATATATATATATATATATATATATATTTACTTGTATTTTCTTATCAATAAAAGGCCAATTGAATTAGAGAAATGTCTTTACGCTTCGTCATTAAATGCATTACTTTCTCCAAATTTTTGATGGATTGAAATTAAAATAGCGTTTATTTATTATTTTAAAAAAAATTGGTAATGTTAAAAAACATACAACTTTGTTACATTAAAGATTTTCCGGCTGTGGCCGTCTTCAGCTACTAATTACTTGCTACTCAGTACAATATCAGCAGTCAGGTTTGCTAATATTCAATGAAACATATAGTTCTTTATTGATTTTTAAATTTTTCAAAATTCCATTTAGAGCATTAGATATGTGGGTAAGAATTTCTGCTATTTTCCTTAACATCTAATATTAGCACACCTAAATGCTGATATTAGACTGAAGAACACGTAAAAAGTAACTGAATATAAAATTTTCTGTAACAAAGTAGTTTACAATTCCTTCAAAAGTAAATAAAAGTCAAATTAATTTCATGTCATGAATTACATGACGAAACGTAAACTATTCCATAAATTCGTGATCTATTATAAGAAAAGACAAGTATATATATATATATATATATATATATATATATATATATATATATATATATATATATATATATATATATATTCGAGATAGTAAACAGACAATACTGATATTTAAAATAAAAACACTTGGCTTTGAGTTTCACAAATATATTGAATAAAAATTAACAATTACATTAGTCAACTAGTTTCGGGTTATGGGCCCATTATCAGTCTTGATAATGGGCCCATAACCCGAAACTAGTTGACTAATGTAATGTTTAATTTTTATTCAATATATTTGTGAAACTTAAAGCCAAGTGTTTTTATTTTAAATATCAGTATTTAATCATGTTTCACCAAGTGATAAGCGAAACTTCAATATTAGTTAGTAAACAGACAAGTTGAAAGATTGATTATAGAGTAAACAAATATGACAGCATCATCATTACTCTTTCTCAAATCGGTTAATTGCTCACATTGTCAAATATTATTAATTCATCATTCTTGATTATTATAAAGACTATCAGAACTTTAGAGATGAACTTTCAGAAATGAACAAAAACTTACAGAAAAAAAAGACTTACATGATCTCGATACTACACATTTCACTATCAGAAATCGTCACTTTCGGAGGTACCCAGAAAATACATAATTTATCACAGTAAGTTCATTGATATAAACAATTTATCGACCTATAAACACGGAATGTATTAATGTATTGAAGATTGAGTAAGTAATTTTCCAATGCGTTGCGGTTCACAACATTACATACATATCGTACCAAAATAAGTTGAACAACCTATATGATCACAACGTGAAACAGTTATTAGTTAATCTGATAATGTGGAAAAAATATTGACAACTTATAAATGAACCGGACACCGTCAATCACATATTACGAGTGATGAATAGGATATGACTCGTAACTATTTATAATTATTATTATTATTGTTAAGAATTTGCTAGAAGTTTCGCGTGGTACAAATAACTCGGCTGGTTACTTTTTGACCAGCGTAAATGCTGCGGCAACGCTTTTTATCGTCATCTTCAAGGAACTGCAAGCGCCTCCTGGAGAACAATCGACTAGCTGATTTTCAAATTCCAGAAGTCGTGCGCGCGTAAAGTGAATAGGTAAGTGCACTGACATCTGACGGAACTACTGTGAACTTGATCTACATCATAAATAGAAATCTTTTTGTAAGACATAAATATCGGTATCTAAAATTGAAGAAATCCGCTTTGAGAACTCCTTTACGTTCATTAACTCCTGTCCCGTATTTGTAATTATCGCCTCAGAGCGAATTTTTTAGTGTATAACGTTTAGAAAATACTTCTTCAAATCATGAACTCCTGTTTCATACTCGCAATTATGGCCTGGAAGAGAATTTTCTGAAACTATTCATTTACAAGGTATATTGAGTTACGGAAGAACAAAAATCTTTTTTATTTTTTTCAATTAGTACGTCTCCCAAGAGTGAAGTACTTAAAAGTTCTGAAATACTTTCCCTGGGAATAAAGCAAAGAAAAGGTGACTTGTTCCATTTCTTCGTCACGTATGTGTGAGAGAACTAGAGAAGTGGGCTGATTGAGTTAAAGGGGATAAACTCCTTCAGCTAGATAAGAGGATACACTTGAATGTACAAGTGAATTAAGGATAGGTCGGATTGTATAATTTACTGAAGAGAGGAGTTTAGGTGAGATTCGGAGAATCTAAGAATCAAAGAAAATACTGGCCCAGCATTACCTAGCCTACACCATGAGGCGTAGAACTGAGAAAAAATCATGACAGGCCACTCGACCCCATCGTTGGAATGCCCTTTCGTTGTTATATGGAAGATTACTATATTTCATTTCAAATCAGAAATAAGGAGGACTCAAAATTAAGTTTCAATGGCGTTAAGATTATTTAAATCGCCCATCAAAAATTCAATTAATCTACAGTAATCAGGCGCCGACCCAAGGGGATGCCCTGGGGCCCAAAACCCCCCTCCCACAATACTCTGATACGATCTGACTTTTACTGTTTCATGAATTTTCAAATTGAATAAATAAAGCAATACATGTTATTTTTTTAATGATGGGGTTCTAAAAGACCTAAATGATTTTGAAAATTTTGATTATAGACTTGAACCATTGCTATTAATCAATTTTTTTTCAATCAGTTGTTCCAGATGTATAATTTAACATCATGCTCAATTATAAAATACATATTTCTAAATATATATATATATATATATATATATATATATATATATATATATATATATATATATATATATATATATATATATATATATATATATATATATATATATATATATATATATATATATAATATATATATATATATATATATATATATATATATATATATATATATATATATATATATATATATATATATATATATATATATACATTATGTCAGAACAGAAATATATGGATATCAGGAACCTTTTTTTCATTTGAACGATTGAACGATGAGAATAAAAGGTCGAGAATCGAAAATTTAATAAGCATTTATATTCAAAAAGTGAGTTGTAAATTCACTAGAACACTTTATTTCTGGATATTACACTCCCAATATGAAAATAATCAGTTCATACTGAACTAATTATTTTTCTCACAAACTCCTTTTGAAAAAATTTCTAAACATGAATAAACTGAATTTTTCATTAACAAATCGCTGAAACAACCACCGGTTATAGCAGTGATGGGTAAACTTTTTTCACGAGGGACTAGAAAAATAAATTAAATTTCACAGGGGGTCGGCCAGGGCGATTACAACTAAAAATGCATCTTGAAAATTTCAATTGTATTTATTAGCGCAAATCAAAATAACACAAACGGGAGTATTCGAACGTCTCGGGTGATTATTCTCATAATTTATGTGGGGAGTTGGTGGGCCGAATTGGAAACCTTCACTGGCATGTACTGGCCCGCGAGGTGTACTTCGCCCACCCCTGGGTTGAAACGATGTTATGTCTGCGACGAGTGCGACCTGCCCTGCGTCACTCGGCAGCATCGTTGCTAGAGTGGTACTATAGTACCACATGTGGTACTTTTGGTTGTCAAAAAGTACGGTGGTACTCCTTTGATAAATGTGGTACTGTTTTTGGGTATATTGAAAAACAACTTTTTTATGGATTATTTGAATCGAGAAATCGAAATGTCCGTAGCATCATAGCAGATGACCATGACAAGAGAGAGATGGAAGTCGGAAGGAAAGTTCGAAAATGCACGGAACAGTCAGTTTATTCTGTCCAGCCAAGGAGCCAAGGACTACACAAACTCTGTACTCTTTAGTCGACGGCTGACTGGCATTTGACAATTGACAATTCTGCTTTGTGAAATGGTGAAATGATGGAATAAATTTTATCAATAAAACATTTTACTATTTATGTATTTAAACTTCCCTGTTACGATATCGGTTGATTTTGGTTTTGATGAGATCAATATAATGTGTTTTTTCTTTCAATTGGCATGTTATATGTAATATTAAAAAGTGGTACGATGTAGTACATTTTCATCGAGTTTGTGGTACGTAGATTTTTTCCCACCTGGCAACGCTGCTCGGCAGCTATTTCCCCTATTCTCAATACCTACATTCTACATTAAATCAAAGATTTGCGCCTTCTGACATCAATTTTTTGTGGAGGATAGATCAAGATCAGTAATATACTGTTTCTATGAATTTTTCAATGAAATTACATCTGAGTTGAGTTAGGTCTTGAATTATATTTTAAAAATTTAATTAGTTTTGCAATTTGCAAATATTAAGTGTTGTTTCAAATTATTATTGATTCCCATCATAGGTCACTCCTTTCACCTCCAAGAAATAAGCATGTTAAACTATTAGGAGCTATAGTTTCCTTAAAGAAAGATAAAATACATTACTAATAATGTAGGAAACATCGTTGTGACTAAAGATTACAATTCTTTTTTTGCAAAATGGTATATTGTTGTGATCATAATAAACTAAATTTTATAATAGATTTTGTAAAACAACAATTTTTGACTTTCACTATATTTTGTTAAATTACAATTGTTTCGCCAAACACAGTGACTTTCTGAGATCAGTTTATCGAAATAATTGTTATGTTAAACAAAATAATATAGTTTTTTCTTCAAACGTCATATAAGTGATAACTTTTGTGACGTTCCTCAATGACATTAAGTGTGATTTATATGACTAGGATCATAAGTACTTACACTCCTAAGCGTATAAACACATTATAGTACTATGAATTTATTCACAATGGTATTTATTATTTATTCGTAATATTTATAGTAAAAGTACAATTATGAAGATTTGCATCATTTAAGAATCCTCTACTTCTTGCAATATCAGTACTATTCATAACAACTTTTCCAGAGTGAACGGCATTTACAAATCCATTACTTGTATCGGGTTCATTGAATGAAGATTTCCAATCCCCATGCCTTTTCAGCGTAGTGATATCCACCCCACTATCAACAAGCATTGTTGCGGAAGTTCTTCTTAAGCAATGCCCTGTATATTCTTTCCAATTTGGAATCTTCAGATACAATGCCACGTCTTTTGCTACACTACCAATTTTATGGATACCTATAACAGCTTTATAACATTTCCCATTTTGATATTTCAAAAAAAAAACGTCGTTCCCTAAAATCGGCAGGGCGCTAATTAACGTACTTTCTATATTTGCTCAGATATTCATCACTCAGGACTTTGAAGGTTCTACTCTTATTAGTTTTAGTGTTGGGAATGTTTATTAGCAGCAAAGAACCCATATCTTCAAGATCATCCAACTGTCATATTCACTATAGTTCATCGCAACGACATGCCCCAGATATTCCAAATATCAAAACTACCTAAAAAATTAAGTGTTGGTTAGCACAATGTGAAACAAACAAAATGTAATTTTATTACCTTCATCGCCAAATACTTTTCATCTGGAGCTTCAGACAAAAATTTGCTGAACTGTTCCCTTGACAAGACTCTCGATTTCTTTGGCTTATAACCTTCTCCTTGCTTTTTTAAAAACGCACGCAAATTGTTGTATTTTTCAATGTTCACATTATGCTTCAAATTCAACACAGACCTTATCATTGAATAATGAGCCCACAAACTAGAACTCTTCATTTTCAGTGCCATTTCGGTAAAATATGCCAACAAAACGTTCTCAGAGTATTGCACTACTTTTTTTCCATTGCACCATTTGTTGAACTTAACAAACGCAGCTTCATATACTGCAGCAGATTTCGTCGGCAGCAAGTTTTGTATAGCTATTCTAGCTGCCTCTACCACCTCGGGAGGATCATTACACATTTCTAAACTCATTTTCTTCACCGAATTTGAAATATTTGTTTTAATGGATGTCAAACAAGTACCTACGTATCCATGACAACGATACGAAAAAGGCAATATACAGTGAAATAAGTTAAAGATTCAATCTTGTTATCTTTATTAAAAAATTCGTTTCCTTTTATTGTTTTATTTCGAATGAAATAATGCACGTTTGAAGAAAAAATAGTATATGATATTCGGAGAATAAGATACTTTATGTGCTTCGCATGGATTGTCTGACGAACGTAGTGAGTCAGACAAACTTTCCACGCTCAGCACATAAAGTATCACTTATTCTCCTAATATCATAATATACTATTATTTACAAGATTTCGATGGATTTTCATGTGATATAGTAGTATCTCTAGATTAGTTACAATTTAAAATTACAAACATCAATCAAAACATTAATAATGTTCACGTAATTTAGTATTAGAAATTAGGTTCATCCAATTTTTGTCAACGGAAATACATTCATTATCTGAATGTTAAGGAACTCGTAAATAATTGAGTACCTATCGAAAAACAGGGTATATTTAGTTCAGCTTGTAGTTCAAATAACTGACTTATTTTCCATAACCTAAAATAAGAGTAGCGCCGAAGTGTAACGACTCCGTTTATTTACAATTTTGTAAAGTCAAAAGGTGATTAGTGTCTAGTAATAAAGCGCATTATAATTCATACAGTTTTGGGTATTGTAAATCCGATTTGAATTTGAATAACAAATAATGATCCATTGAATTCTATGAGGTAATACCGATCGATTTTATCATAGGATCAATAATGCTTCAAACGAATCAAAGTGATATTGAATGACAAAGGATTATGAAAAATATTAAAATCACATTTGCATTGTGATTTTTTGGAATTCAAAAATTGTAATTTGTTTGTAGCAATACTGTGAGGTATTTTTAGCATAGTGTATTTCATACCACTTGTATCAATGTGATGGCATTGTATGACTCATATGTTTTAAGCCTTTTCGTTTGTTTTCAGTTTCAGCTGGCATACACTTAAAGATGACTTCGAATCTCCCATTAAAATATTCAAATGATGACTCCATATTTCTAGACTCTACGATGAATGAAAATTTATCTACTAAAAATTTTACTTTTTGTTCACCAAATATAAGTATATGGGACGTTTGGATAGATCATGGTGTGTCACAGTGCTTCATGGAAACAATTACTTCAGTTGTTTTGTTCAGCTTTTTGGCACTTGCTGGTACAATTCAAATGTGTATGTACAGAAAATATGGGTCGATAGTGTCACGCGTTCATTTGGCAAAGTCTAAGCTATATTGTTTGCAATTATTTGTTATTTTGATGATTCCGATACTTGAAGTAACAAGATTTATACTTCAGCTAACTCTGTTGAATGATAAACATCTATATGGATATATGGTAAGAAGATTAAAATTTATTTTTAGTTAAAATCTCTTTAGTGATTCTTTTATGTTTAAAATTTTTACAGAATTATCTTTGTTCGAGTTATAATATTTGAATTTTTTGCAGATTGTTTCTCTGGTGTTGACATTGATGACCTTTTTCTATTCATTATGGATAGTGCGTGTTGAAAGACATTACATGTTACCTTCTGTACCAACAAGAGGTCATGGTATTGTTTTACTGCTATTCTGGACAATGGTTTTTGTATCTGAAAACTTATCTTTTTTAAATTTAGGACAACAAAATTGGTGGATAAATTTAAAAGCGTGAGTCCAAGCAATGATTTTTTTTTACATTCATCTCTTGAAATACTTGTATTTTAATAAGCTAGATTTGTACTTATAGGCTGGAATAAGGAAAGACTCTAAACACAATATGTTTTAAAATATATTCATTAAAAAACTTTTATTTTTATTTATGTTCCAGGCCAACAGATAAAATAGAAATGGCTCTTTTTGTGATGAGATACATATCATCAATGCTCATGTTTATACTTGGATTAAAAGCACCTGGTATTATGCAAAATGTTGACTATTTTAACCTGCATGATACTACCAGAAATCTTCGACCCCCACAGGTAATTAAATATCTTTTTAAATTATCTTATGCAGAGGGTGTTCACCTTTCTATTGATTTAAATAAGTGTATTTTCTTTTCTTTGTTATTTTAAACTAGTAAAATTCATATTTTTATATATATCACCAGAAGCGAGAAACAATATTTTTTCAACTTATTTAAGATCGAAATTTTTAATTCATTGGTATTAGTTATAAAACTTTCTATTGTATTTTTTTGATTTAATTAATCATAGTACAGAGTACACCCACATCTGAATTAACAAATTCAATTGTAATGTCATGAATGTATTCATGCCAGATGGTTGATTATAATATTGTTAGTTAATACGTTGAACAACCTTCAAAATAATTGGCAGATAAAAATTGAGTTTTATTGTTATTTATAATAAAACTCGCCAACACCGATGAAATTTTTATAATCAACAAATTATTGTTATTGAATCATAATTATGAGAATCAGGAAAAACTCACTTGAAAACATGACTAACAATTACACTGAATTTCTAAAGAATAAAAGCAGGAAGCAGTATAGAATCAATGAAATTATATTTAATAATAGGGGCCATTCATAAATTGCAAGAATTTAATGATTTTTGTCACAGGTATGCACATTTGTGTGATTCCCTCGCCCCTAGAGGGAAGTCACATATTCTGCAATATCAAATTTAGAAACTATTAAATTGACACAGCACTTCCAAAATTATTTATATATTTTTATTCAAAGTTTTTTTCATAAAGTAAACAATAAATTGAAGATTTTAGAAAATTTACAAAATAATAATCAACAAAGGAATGTTTAAAAAAATCAATAGGTGCCAGTTTCTTTTTCGTCAGTTTGAATCGTCCGAAAAAAATTTCATCTGGTTGGTCTGTTAGTTCCCTCGATAACTTTTGAAGGAATTGAGCTATTAACTTATAATTGTACAAAGGTTTTATCCATAAGAGAACAGTGCGAATTGTTTTTGAGCCGATTTGGCTCAGGAGAAGGAGGCGAAATAGGGTATTAATTAGCAAAAGAGGGAAATTTTTCGTTATTATCGATTTTAAAATCCATATTACATTATAACAAAATAGTGGCGGGTTGAAAAAATGTAGTTTAAACAAGTTAAATACTGACAGTAACAGTGACGTGGGAGTAGTGATTTAATTTGCAGCGGTATTTGTTAAAGTTTTTCCATAGATTTGAAGTTTATACTCATACGTGTGACGTAATTTATGAATCGATTATATATGTATGTATATATATATATATATATATATATATATATATATATATATATATATATATATATATATATATATATATAGATATATATATATATATATATATATATATATATATATATATATATATATATATATATATATATATATATATATATAGATATATATATATATATATATATATATATATATATATATATATATATATATATATACAGGGTGAGTCAGTCTTTTGTAGCAGGACTTTAACAATCTTGTGAAAGATATTTTTTTATGATGAAAATCTTATACAAACATATATGCTTAGGAGCTTCGTTTCTGATATACAGGGTGCCAAAGTATATATTTTTCTGTTTTCTTCTAAGTTTCCTCCTATAATTTTCAAAATAATTGAATGAAATTTGGCACACCTGTTTCACTTCAATAGCTCAATATTTGGGGCTATCAAGCATTTTTGAATACCTACAGGGTGATACACTTTTCGGGGTCGTACCCAATTCAACCCGTTCGAACTTTTATGCGTGCCGCCTCTGCTTCCAATGAGACATCAATTTAAATTCTCTCTTTAATTTGGATACTTTTTGCTCTCTTGTATGTTTTTCGAAAACTACATGGATGTCGAGATAAATGTCAAAAATAATTGACCTGTGATGAAACTTTATACCTATGAGTGAATAAAGGAGGATTACCTTATAAACGGTAGTTCTGAATTTTTGATTTAAAAAAATGCTTGATAGCCCCAAATATTGAGTTAATGAAGTTGTTAAATGTTAAACAAATTTCAATTCATCTGTAATTTTTTTAGACATTAACTAATAAATGTCAAATGAAATGTGTTCAAGATATAAAGTTTCATCACAAGTCAATTGTTTTTGGCATTTATCTCGACATCCATGCAGTTATCGAAAAACATACAAGAGAGCAAAAAGTATCCAAATTAAAGAGAATATTCAAATTGATGTTTCATTGGAAGCAGAGGCGGCACCCATAAAAGTTCGGGAGGGTTGAATTGGGTACGACCCACAAAAGTGTATCACCCTGTAGGTATTCAGAAATGCTCAATAGCCTCTTATATTGAGCTATTGAAGTGAAATAGAAATGCCAAATTTCATTCAATTATTTTGAAAATTGTAGGAGGAAACAGAGAAATATAAAACTTTGGCACCCTGTACATCAGAAATGAAGCTCCTAAGCATATATGTTTATATAAGATTTTCATCATAAAAAAATGTCTTTTATAAGATGTTAAAGTCCTGCTACAAAAAACTGACTCACCCTATATATATATATATATATATATATATATATATATATATATATATATATATATATATATATATATATATATATATATATATATATATATATATATATATATATATATATATATATATATATATATATATATATATATATATATATATATATATATATATATATATACATATATATATATATATATAAATATATATATATATATATTTATATTTATATATATATACATATATATATATATATATATATATATATATATATATATATTCAATTAAGTAAGTAACTGCCGATGGTTTTTAAAAAATATATTAATTATAGCTGGGTATTCGGCAAGGAGTTATGATCTAAACAACCAAATTTGTCTCAGTCGACGTTTCGACTCTTTATTGAGTCTTCCTCAGGACATAAACAGTTAGGTTGTAAGGCCCATAACATGACACAACTCTACAACAGCTCATTGTTTTTGGAGTAAAAATTGTCTATTAATCTGATAATTTCGAAGCGAGGAGCCAAACATAACCTCACGAAAAACAATAACAAACCCCAATGACTGTCATAATACAATGTCGCTTGACAGTCATTGGGGTTTGTTATTGTTTTTCGTGAGGTTATGTTTGGCTCCTCGCTTCGAAATTATCAGATTAATAGACAATTTTTACTCCAAAAACAATGAGCTGTTGTAGAGTTGTGTCATGTTATGGGCCTTACAACCTAACTGTTGATGTCCTGAGGAAGACTCAATAAAGAGTCGAAACGTCTACTGAGACAAATTTGGTTGTTTAGATCATAACTCCTTGCCGAATACCCAGCTATAATTAATATATTTTATATATATATATATATATATATATATATATATATATATATATATATATATATATATATATATATATATATATATATATATATATATATATATATATATATATATATATATATATATATATATATATAAAACAAGCTAAATTATCGGTCTAGCCCGCATATGTCGAATCAGCCGTTGACACGTATTTCGGATTCTTTGGTCATCATCAGAACGGCGCAGCCAAGTATGGGATGGAAAACTTGGAAATGAAAACAGCAACAACAAGCTGAATCCCTTGCTTCGGAAGACGATCACACATTTTTGGCTTATTGTTCGAACTCTCTCCGGTTTGTGAGATTTGGTCAAACTATGTCACTGAGGCGATTAATGACATCCGCGAGATCCGGTACCGTGGAGATAAACTACAAAGAAGAAATTTATCGCGGGGAAATAGTAAATGAATCAAGCAAAATTATCGGTCTAGCCCGCATATGTCGAAGCAGCCGTTGACTAGTGTTTCGACCTCTTTAATCCTCATCAGAACGGCGTAGCAAAGTATGGGATGAAAAACTTGGAAATTAGAAGAGCAACAACAAGCAGAAGTATATTGGCGGTTTGGAAGCTGAGTTCCTTTTTGGTAGACAAGGCCCAAGTAAAATTAATACTGGTGCATTCACTACAATTACTAGACTCTGTATAAATATTTATCCATATCATCATATCTATGAGCCTTTTCAGATGACTATTTTTGAGGTGGACGAATAATTAACAGAGTGTACTTAGCAGAACTGGCATGTATTTGAAAATAACATTGGTGCGAAGGTTTGAATTCAAAAAATTATGTATCAGTACCTATGTACCTCAGATCTTTGGGTTGAAGCACATTGAAATGAGAGTTTTCAATTACCTGAATTGGTGGATAACTATATAATTACAGAATTGCGAAAGATTATTTTGAAAAATACAATATTAACAAGTTAATGGATATTCTATTGCTTTAATTAAACTAAGAATGATATCCTTCTAGATAAAGTGGTTCTAGAGCTACAAATCATTATTAAAACTCAAATAGTTTGCATTGTCTACTAAGCTCTTACACGAAAATGTATAATTGATGGGGGACACACGAATTGCGGTCAAAATTTGAAGCAGGTAGAAGGGTACTTAGGTGGTTGTTTGGAGACACACGAATTGCGGTCAAAATTTGAATCAGGTAGAAGGGTACTTAGGTGGTTGTTTGGAGACACACGAATTGCGGTCAAAATTTGAATCAGGTAGAAGGGTACTTAGGTGGTTGTTTGGAGACACACGAATTGCGGTCAAAATTTGAAGCAGGTAGAAGGGTACTTAGGTGGTTGTTTGGAGACACACGAATTGCGGTCAAAATTTGAATCAGGTAGAAGGGTACTTAGGTGGTTGTTTGGAGACACACGAATTGCGGTCAAAATTTGAATCAGGTAGAAGGGTACTTAGGTGGTTGTTTGGAGACACACGAATTGCGGTCAAAATTTGAATCAGGTAGAAGGGTACTTAGGTGGTTGTTTGGAGACACACGAATTGCGGTCAAAGTTTGAATCAGGTAGAAGGGTACTTAGGTGGTTGTTTGGAGACACACGAATTGCGGTCAAAATTTGAAGCAGGTAGAAGGGTACTTAGGTGGTTGTTTGGAGACACACGAATTGCGGTCAAAATTTGAATCAGGTAGAAGGGTACTTAGGTGGTTGTTTTCGACGACTGAATTGCTTGGATGGTTAATCTTTTTATCTTAAATCTCTATACATATCATGTATTAGGCGGTTAAACCGAAATATGGTAATAATTGGCCTAACGATGTTGTTGACAAAAATTCAAAGAAAAGTAAAATGATAATCTGTCTCAAAGGGAAGGGGTGACGTATAAATTTAAGGTAATCACCAAAACATTTTAGTTTGTGTCTTAAATTTATAGAGACAGTATGGAATTACAACATATGTTGAGCGAGCGTGGCAATCCCTTGCTAATTTTCGAAAATCAAAAGTTTCGGAAGTATCGAGATTTAAAAAAATCTGGTGAAGTGGTGTGGTGTTGTACCAACAAAACGTGTAGTGCAAAAGTGTATACTTTGAACTCTATATTTTCAAAAAAATGTGGAGAACATAAGCACAGTTTAACCGAAAATATTCTTGTGAGACAAAGAATCAACAATTCGGTAAAAAGGAAGGCTCAGGAAGATCTTTCCGAACGACCGTCAAAACTTATTCATCGAGAAATCAACACCAACAAAAATTATCTAGACTCCCTAACGTCAAAGGATGTGAATTACATCCGGAATAATATTAACTATTCAAGATTAAAATTGGTGCCAAAACTTCCAACAAATATAAGTGATGTCCATAAATATCTGATGGATTTAGACATTTCAACCGTCAAGGAAGAATCATTTTTATTGATTAATGACATCGAGAATAATATTGTAGTGTTTTCCTGCGAAACAAATATAAAATTGATGTGTCTTCAAGAAACATTATATATGGATGGTACATTTGACTACTGTACCAAATATTTTTTGCAATTGTTTACCATCCATGCATTTGCAAAAGGAACCTATGTCCCTGTGGCTTTTCTTTTCATTCAAAGTTTAGCAGAACCTGCAGCTCTCCGCACCCCAACATCAATCTTTTTATAGAAACGTTAAAAAGCATTCAAACAGATACTTATATTAAAATAAATTCTGTTATTGATAATAAAACGAGATTTGTGCGAAAAAATGTATTAGATAAACAAGAGTTCATCAACAACAAAATTGGTCAGTACAATAAAAAAGATATTAGTAGGTATAATTTTGTAAAATGTGTTAGTTATAAGTTTAGTGAAGTAGTTTTATGATGTATATGCATGTAAATGTAGTCTGTAGTATTGTATAATTTCTATGTTTTGTATATTATATATATCTTTATAAAAATTAGAACTTTTACTTTCAAGAATAAAGTATAAACTTTAAAATAAAAACACTTGGCTTATGTTTCACAATATAAAAAATATTTAGATACTGTATTTAGCAGTAATAAAAAGTCGACATGTTTCGAGCTATGAACTCATCATCAAGACTGACTACAGGAGAGTATTGCATCGTAATTTATAAAACAGACAAAGCAAAGGTGATACCTGAAAATCAATTTGTTCGTTTACAAGGGGTAATTGACTATTATGGGCGGAACTTATTTCGAGAATTTCGAGAAGGTTAAGACGTTTACCCTTGTTACCTGAATGTAACAATTTGGTTTTGTTGAAATCCAGGAAGTGATTGAATTTTATACAATGTTCAGAGAAGCCAGTGGTATTTTTGTTTATTCAGGTAACAAGGGTAAACGTCTTAACCTTCTCGAAATTCTCGAAATAAGTTCCGCCCATAATAGTCAATTACCCCTTGTAAACGAACAAATTGATTTTCAGGTATCACCTTTGCTTTTGTCTGTTTTATAAATTACGATGCAATACTCTCCTGTAGTCAGTCTTGATGATGAGTTCATAGCTCGAAACATGTCGACTTTTTATTACTGCTAAATACAGTATCTAAATATTTTTTATATTGTGAAACATAAGCCAAGTGTTTTTATTTTAAAGTTTATACTTTATTCTTTATGCACATCACCAAGTGATGTGCGAGAATTCAATCTCAGTTATTATTTTCAATTTACCCTCTTGCCCCTAAATAAGTTTCTGACCGCAGTTCGGTTGGAGATTAGGACTCCTCAGGTAGACACAAAAATTTTGACCGCAATTCAGTCACTCTCGCAAAATCGACCGCAATTCGTGTGCACCGAATTGATGTGTCTCTTTGGAGGTTTGATTGAAACTTGTCAATTTTTTAGCTTGTTCCATTTATTTGATAAAAATAGGTAAGGAAATATTTTTTTTGAAGAATATTCAATGTTAATTTGGAAACGAATGTAAATCACGTTAAGTTGTTATGTGGCAATTCTGTCTACTTACATCCACATCTTCGAATCTGGAAAAGTCACTCTCAAAAATGTCACACTTCAAGTAGATCCTAACCATAATAATTCCTAGTCGAAATCCGAAATCTTTGTGTTGTTTTTCGGGCATGTTCTTTCGTTCTGCGTTACATTTCAAGTATGTTTCCAAAAGAAAAATTCGTCGATGGCAAAACCGAACGGGATACCGGAATACGCAGAATCAGAAGCAGAGTACGTTTCGAAAATCTCAATTTCAAAATAACGTTGAAGGTAATATTTTTGTGTTGGCGTCAATTTGAAAGATCATTGAGAATATTTTTTGTGATATTTCCATGGAAATTATATGAGGACTAAATTTTTCAGGTTACCGAAAATACTTCAACATGGAACAATTTTTGGAGAAAAATTAAGATATTGTCTCCGTTTTTGTGGCCCAAAAAAGATTGCTGTTTGCAATTGAGGGTGATCTTCTGTTTTCTCTTGCTGGCAGGAGGTAGAGTGATAAATTTATACGTTCCTATATACAATAAACTGATAGGTAAGAATAAAACATATATTTTTACATATTTAATTTAGTATGTCGCTACCATACAATATATATATATATATATATATATATATATATATATATATATATATATATATATATATATATATATATATATATATATATATATATATATATATATATATATGAAAAACTTGGTTCACGGAATGAACCGCGTAAAAGATTTGAAAAATCTCGACGTTTCGGCTCCTTTTGCGAAGCCATCTTCAGGAGAATTAGAAGGGAAATAATTCAGACTCGTGGCCTCAATCTGCCTACTCCACGAATCGAATTTAGGAGGAATCGGAAACAATACGATTGCGTGGTCTCAACCTGCCTACTCCACTAACCGTATTGCTTCCTGTCAACTCTGAAGTCTCAATCTGCCTACTCTTCAGAGTCAACTGAAGTAGGCAGATTGAGACTTCAGAGTTGACAGGAAGCAATACGGTTAGTGGAGTAGGCAGGTTGAGACCACGCAATCGTATTGTTTCCGATTCCTCCTAAATTCGATTCGTGGAGTAGGCAGATTGAGGACACGAGTCTGAATTATTTCCCTTCTAATTCTCCTGAAGATGGCTTCGCAAAAGGAGCCGAAACGTCGAGATTTTTCAAATCTTTTACGCGGTTCATTCCGTGAACCAAGTTTTTCAAATACTTCCGACCGCGGAAATCTTTCTGAACATATATATATATATATATATATATATATATATATATATATATATATATATATATATATATATATATATTTTTTATATATATATATATATATATATATATATATATATATATATATATATATATATATATATATATATATATATATATATATATATATATATATATATATATATATATATATATATATATATATATATATATATATATATATATATATATATATATATATATAATCTTTTGATAATTATTAGCAATAACAGGCTGGTTGAATCTTAAAAAACTCAATTTTATCAAAAAGTTGACGCCTCACCACGACATTCGAAATTGAAATTTCTTTGACATTTATTGATTTGAAAAAATTGAATAAACAGGGCTGCTTTGTATATGCTATTTAGTCTAATATTTATATTCAAAATTGTAATTATTAGATGGTAAGGGAAACCAAAGAAACCTTTACCTACGTAATGTTTGAAAATAATAATAATAGGGTACTATTTATCTAACAACAAAGAAATTAGTTATGGGAAAACATTAAAGAAGTGGAGTAGAATTATCGGTATAGTACGCTTATATGGAAGCAGCCGTTGACACGTGTTTCGGACTCTTTGGTCCTTATCAGAACGGCGTAGCTAAGTATTGGATTGAAAATTTGGAGATGAAAATAGTTTAACAAATAAAATCCTCTGTTATGGAAGAAAATCACTTATTTGTGGTTTATTGTTTGAACTCTCCGGTATGGAAGATTTGGTCAAACTTTGCCACGAAGGCGATTAATTCCATCCGAGAGATCTCAGAAAGAGTAAATTAATATTAAAAAAGAAAATTAGTTTTGGGAAAATATTAAACAAGTAAAGCAAAAATTATCGGTATAGTTCGTTTATATGGAAGTAGCCGTTTTTAATGAAATTTTTATAATAAAATCCTCTGTTATGGAAGAAAATCACTTATTTGTGGTTTATTGTTTGAACTCTCCGGTATGGAAGATTTGGTCGAACTTTGCCACGAAGGCGATTAATTCCATCCGAGAGATCTCAGAAAGAGTAAATTAATATTAAAAAAGTAAATTAGTTTTGGGAAAATATTAAACAAGTAAGCAAAAACAAAATTATCGTGGAAGTAGCCGTTTTTAAGTAAAATGAAATTTTTATAATAAAATCCTCTGTTATGGAAGAAAATCACTTATTTGTGGTTTATTGTTTGAACTCTCCGGTATGGGAGATTTGGTCAAACTTTGCCACGGAGGCGATTAATTCCATCCGAGAGATCTCAGAAAGAGTAAATTAACATTAAAAAAGAAAAATAGTTTTGGGAAATATTAAACAAGTAAAGCAAAAATTATCGGTATAGTTCGTTTATATGGAAGTAGCCGTTTTTAATGAAATTTTTTATTTATTTAGAATTTCAAATCTTTTAAAAAAAGGGTACTTACAGTTTAAAACTCTCAGCTTAAGTTTAGGATCATTGCCATATTTTCAGCTTGCAATATTTAATTATTTATTCGAATTGTTGTTGCCTGTGATCTATTTTTAATCTTTTGATAATTATTAGCAATAACAGGCTGGTTGAATCTTAAAAAACTCAATTTTATCAAAAAGTTGACGCCTCACCACGACATTCGAAATTGAAATTTCTTTGACATTTATTGATTTGAAAAAATTGAATAAACAGGGCTGCTTTGTATATGCTATTCAGTCTAATATTTATATTCAAAATTGTAATTATTAGATGGTAAGGGAAACCAAAAAAATAAGTGATTTTCTTCCATAACAGAGGATTTTATTTATTAAACTATTTTCATCTCCAAATTTTCAATCCAATACTTAGCTACGCCGTTCTGATGAGGACCAAAGAGTCCGAAACACGTGTCAACGGCTGCTTCCATATAAGCGTACTATACCGATAATTCTACTCCACTTCTTTAATGTTTTCCCATAACTAATTTCTTTGTTGTTAGATAAATAGTACCCTATTATTATTATTTTCAAACATTACGTAGGTAAAGGTTTCTTTGGTTTCCCTTACCATCTAATAATTACAATTTTGAATATAAATATTAGACTGAATAGCATATACAAAGCAGCCCTGTTTATTCAATTTTTTCAAATCAATAAATGTCAAAGAAATTTCAATTTCGAATGTCGTGGTGAGGCGTCAACTTTTTGATAAAATTGAGTTTTTTAAGATTCAACCAGCCTGTTATTGCTAATAATTATCAAAAGATTAAAAATAGATCACAGGCAACAACAATTCGAATAAATATATATATATATATATATATATATATATATATATATATATATATATATATATATATATATATATATATATAAGGTATTTTTTTTAGAGTTTCACAACTCTGATTTGAAATAAAATTAAGAAATATATTTTTAATATCAATAAAACTGGCTTTATTGAATAGATAAATTTATGGCATTAATGTTTGAATATTATTTCGGCCATGTATCCTCCACGGCTGGCGCGTACTAGGCGCAATCTGGAACTCCAATTCTCACACACTTTTCGCAGCATTTGTGGCCATCTTTCGCCAATAACTCATCTAATATTGATTTCCAGACGTTTAATCAATTCTGGTTTATCAGCGTAGACAAGTGACTTTACATAACCCCAAAGAAAATAATCTAATGGGGTTAAATCACATGATCTTGGTGGGGCCAATTGTTGACCATTATGTGAAATTTTTCGTTCATCAAAACTTTCTTTGAGTAAATCAATTGTAGCGCGCGCTGTGTGGCACGTAGCTCCGTCCTGTTGGAACCACATGTCAGCAAGATTAATGCCAGATAATTGAGTTACGAAAATATGTCTCACCATGTCTCTATACCGTTCACCGTTGACAGTTAAATTCTGACTATCATCGTTTTTGAAGAAATATGGACCAGTGACTCCGCCGCCCCATAAAGCGCACCACTGTGGATGTAATGGTGTTTCGACAAAAACTTGTGCATTTTCTTATTTACGTACCCATTCAATCAAAAATGAGCTTCATCGGTGAACAAAGTTTTGTATGAAAAATCAATATCAATATAAATTTGCGCTTCAGCCCATTGGCCGAATTGACGGCGCATACAATGGTCGTTTAGCTTTAATTCCTGCAGAAGTTGAATCTTAGAAACTTTTGAACCAAGATTCTTTCGTAAAATCTTCCATAAAGTGGATGGACACAACCCCATTTGCTGAGAACGGCAACGAATTGATTGATTTGGGTCTTCTTCAATACTTTCCTGTACAGCGGCTACAGCTTGTTCGGTGCGCACTGTTCGGCATCTTACGGGATGCACATGATCATTCAGAGTAAACGTGAAGCGAAAACGATCCATAGTTATTCGAATTAGCCGCTCCGATGGACGATTATGATAGCTATAAAATGGACTAAACCAAACTAAACAAAAATCACCTATCATATGTTAAATCGGTAATCAAATAAAGCAGTACTGCCAAATCAAAGTTTTGAACCTCTAAAAAAACACTCTTTATATTATATATATATATATATATATATATATATATATATATATATATATATATATATATATATATATATATATATATATAATTATTTATTCGAATTGTTGTTGCCTGTGAACTATTTCTAATCTCTTGAAAATTATTAGCAATAACAGGCTTGTTGAATCTTAAAAAACTCGATTTTATTAAAAAGTTGACGTTTCGCCACGACATTCGTGGCTTTATCAAAACTTTTGAAAAAATTGAAATTTCTTTGACATTTATTGATTTGAAAAAATTTGAATAGAAACAGAGTACTGTTTAATAGCACAAAAATTTTAGAAATAGAAAAAGATCAAAAACGCAGAGAAATTTTAGAAATGTTACATATTCAAAAAAATTTAAATAAAGTCGTAAATGATAGAACAGATATCAAACATTTGAGTTCAATATACGCAGATTTAATTCTTTAATTTTTCTAAGAAACAACATAAATCAAAAAATAATTCAACAAACAACAAACTCTAACCATAACAACTCATCTTCTTAGACAAAATCTAAACATCTAGAATTTTCAATTTTTCTAAAAAGAAAGTATAGTTTAGAACATGTGATCTCCAAAATTACAAGTTATGTCTTTTTAAAGACAACAATCAAATATTTCAAACCTATTTTGTACATTACGTGGGTGAAGGTTTCTGTGGTTCCCTTCCCATCTAATATCAACAGACCTGTCTGTTGATATTGGACTAAATAGCACGTAATTAATAACTGAAGACGGCCACAGCCGCAATAAGAAATTTTTGAAAAAAGATAAATAGTACCCTATTCTTTGACTCTTCAAAATCAAAATAATTTGAACCTATCAACAATTTGAAAAAAATGACAATGAATGCACAGTGAAACAGTTCGTCTTATAGATAAAAAACCAACAAAATTACATGTATACAGCAGTTTTTAGAACTTCAGTGTCATGAGCAACAATTTACAAGGAATATACAAAACTAACTCATTTAAAACCGAAACAAATTAAATTAACGCAAATGAAGTTAAAATACAGAAATAAGGAGGTTTCTGAATATACAATTCAGTTGATATTTCAAGCTTCTTTATGCTTTATGTTTGATACTAAGATCACGTGATCGACCTGAAGGTCATAGGTCATCAGAGTTTTCTACTTTAAGGGTATATCGACCATCCTGGTTCAGAATCTGGTGAGAGCTATACTGTTTCTCTAACCGTTGTTCGGCTGAAGGATGGGTACATACAGACAGACAGACAAAGCCGTTGTAAAAGACTTGTACTTTTACTTTTAGAAGTCTAAAATTGATAATAAATCAAATCAATACTCCAAATCAAATCAATACTAATTTCATGCGATTCGGCCACATGGATTTCCCATTCATCGTTCAAGGGAGAATGATAGAAAATTCTAAATCGGCGCCACATACGATTAAACAAGCTTATCGGTAGTGTTGCCAACTCGGTCGATGGACGGGACGGGACAGCATCATATTTGTTAGAAGCAAATATTTTCAATGAATTATATTTTTTCCAGTTGATAGTATGACTCCACCTGCGAGCAAATGGCTTGGGGCTCTAAGATTGCGGTGGGACTGGATTCTGCTGTACGTAATGTTCAAATTTCTACAAGGTGGGGGTACCGGTGGAATGGGGTTGTTAAATAATATGAGATCCTTCCTATGGATTAGAATACAACAGTATACAACAAGAGAAGTGGAGGTAATAAAAAGAACAAAATTAAATGTTAACATAATTATTAATATCCTCATGTAGATAATGTTTCTATTATTTTTTTTTAGGTAGAACTGTTCAGACATTTGCATAGCCTTTCTTTACGATGGCATCTCAGTAGAAAAACGGGAGAGGTTCTAAGGGTTATGGATAGAGGCACTGATAGTATCAATAACTTGTTGAACTATATATTGTTTTCTATAGTACCGACAATTGCCGATATAATAATCGCGGTAGTTTTCTTTATTACCGCCTTCAATGTGTGGTTTGGACTGATAGTCTTGATTACTATGATTTTGTATATAAGTAAGTATTAATGGTAGAAACTTATGATTTTAATGAAAAAACAACCCAAAATTGTATTTAATATTTATATGGACATGCTCATATAACTTATTGTAATGTAGTATCCCTCTAGAAAAAAAAAAACGTGTAGCACTCGGGGGCTGCCGCGGTAAAGTTATTGCATAGCATTTTTTAACAACTGATTTTTATCATTGAAACTATAGGTTTATGGTTACTGAAATAAGAACATATCATATATTCTCGTCCAATTTTGGATTCGGAGAGATGTAAATTGATACCGTGACTATGTGTAGGCCATTTCTAAGTTTGCATAAGCACGCACAAATATCTCCAACAAATGAGCGCCTAACATTAACATCGCTAACGTGTGCAATATTTATATCAATATTGGGAGTCATAATAATACTTTCTCACAAACAGCTGCTTACGTATTCGTCCGATTTCGGAGCAGCTCGTCTCGATCCGTGCGAGCTTCGTACAGTCGTACCATATACATACACAAGCGAACGCTCGGCCGAGCTACATGGTAGGCGGAGTGGGGGATGTTAGGTTTTATTTTCGTTACGGAATTTCTTGATTAGGTCGGCGCGCTCAAAGCCTGCGATAAAAGCTATGCAATAGCTTGAAAATTGAACCTGAATTTCGATAGAATTTAAGTTACTTGGAATCTCACTTAATCAAATTTATTCGGTTGTCTTCTAAATTGTGTGCTGTACTGTATAAAAGATGATATTCTTCAAAATAATTTTTGAAATGACATATACAACTATTTTGCTTATTTTCAATAACCTTATATATTTATATGAGTATTCAAAGTGTCATATTTATTGATATCAATACGCATGAATTATTATGGAAAAAATTTTTAAAACTTTATGACCAACCAGAAATATTCCGCACTTTCTTATTAACCTTATTCAGATATAGTTTTCAATTCAATTTATATTCGAAATAATTATGTTCTCTATTTTGTCAACTATATTTTCTTTTATTGTTCAATAAAAGATTAATTTTTCCCTTCAGTATGAAACCTAAGTTACAAAGTATTTTATGTCTTAATTGTATCCCTCTTTCAGATTTTCCTTATTCAGTTATAGTTTTGAATTTATTCCATATTCGAAATATTTATGTAATTCATCTTGTTTAACCAAAAATTCAATTTTTCCTGCAGTATGTAACCAAAGTTACATGGTATTGTCTTAACTGTATGTGATATATATATATATATATATATATATATATATATATATTGATATATATATATATATATATATATATATATATATATATATATATATATATATATATATATTCACATAACAATAATATTAGCGCACCCTAGTGAATATATACGTAACGAATTTCATAAAACCTTAAGTTGGTATATTGCAATAACTCTATATCTTAATTATAATGAAGCAGATTAGATGGTATCATGCGTAACCTAATGCAATGAGGTAGTTCTATTTCAACTCGAAGATGGCGTAAGCGTTTTTAACACAATGAATGGTTCTTGTCAACCAGTCTCACATAAAATGTCCTTTTGATTAGTATTTAATGATAAATTGATTTGGTGGCATTGAGATTATATTTTTTTCAGTGTTAACTGTTGGAATTACGGAATGGCGTACTAAGTTCCAAAGAAGAATGAATTTAGCAGATAACGAAACCAGAGCTAGAAGTGTCGACTCTTTATTGAATTTTGAAACCGTTAAGTATTATGGCGCGGAACAGTATGAAGTTGACGCTTTCCGAGAAGCAATACTGAAATATCAGGTAAAAATATAAACATCATTACAGTCCATTTCCACAACATAACCGTCTATTGATGCAGTTAAGGAACTTCAATTTTTTAAATTTCAGATACTATTAAATAATAAAAAAATATTAATAGCAATTTTCACATATATTTGTCTATAACGCATGGCGCTCGGGTCGAAGTACTACTTCTTCGTCAGATACTGACTAAATTGACAAATTCTACAGGTACAGGTGTTTTTATACAATCTCAATCATCCTAGAAGCTTATGTAAAATATATCGGTAATTCAAACCGAACTACTACCAAGAACTCAGTTATTGAGTTTAATAAGGGACTATTTGTGAGACATAAATAAAGTGTCCCTATGAGTATGACAGTATGAGCGAAATGTCATGACAGTAAGAAGGGAGATCGACGCGCATAGATAATCACTATCGCGCTTAAATGGGCAAATCATGACATTTCGCTTATACCATTGATTCCCAAAGTGGTCCAGGTGAACCCCCATGGGTCCACGGGAGACTCGACGGGGGTCTACGTTGGCGTGAAAAAATAATGGGGGTTCACAATTCGTAAGCGGGGGTCCACGAAAATTTATCTGGTTTCGATAGTGAAGACTTAAAATGTTGGCTTGACTTAACCTATCTTGCATGAAGTTGTTTGATTATTTACCAATATAAATACGAATGCCTATGCTGAACGTTACTAATTTGTTTCCTGAATTTCGAGAAGAAAAGTAAAGCAAAGTGAATCGATGATAGTGTTTGCCAGTGTCGGAAAGAGTGAGTACTTTGTCGCAGGTAGAATACCTTGATGAGAATATTCAGACATAAGTTCAACATTCAATTGCCCTGCATGATGACTACAGAATCACTTTTGAAGATATTTTGACGATAGAAATATCACCATGGCTCATAAATCCATTTGATGAAACGGAAGTGGAGAATGTGATATTACAAGAGAAGCTACTCGAGCTTAGCACTAATAGTGCTAAAGGTGAAATTTAATAAATGGTATCAAACATTTTGGCTGCAGGCAGAAATACCCGAAAAATATCCTGGACTGTGGGGTACTGCGAAAAAGCTTATGATAGGATAGCGTTTCCCTCGTCGTATCGTATCGAAAGAAGTTTTAGGGTCGTTACCAACTTTTTCACAAAAAAAAGAGCAGATATGGGGTTATTTCTAACAAAACTGAAGCCAAATATTGATAATTTGCTGTCAATCCATAAAGAACATCCTTCCCATTAAAATTATGACTATTTTGTGATTGTCATTGCAGAAGTTACGTTACGTTATTAACGTTTAAGTCTAATTATATCACGACTGTTATCATATTACAATGTGATGTAAACCTAATAATTAATATTGTATTAATTACATATTTGAATAAATACAACACAAAAAATAAACTATTTCTCTTTTTATCTTTACCACTCCGAATGGGGGGCGAGAAGTTTTCTAAATAAAATAAGTGAAAATTGATTGGTTTCTTGTGCTTTGGGTAGATTTCTAAAAAGTAAAGTCGGATGGAATCAGTTTTGTGATTGGCCAACTTCAATTTTTTGACATCCACGAATTCAATCAATGAATTAACCAATAAATTCTCACTTTTTTTTCGAAAACCTTTAATTCGTTGTTGCAACTCAGCGGCAACGCAAATTTCCAAAGTTAGATCTAATCTTCATATTTTTGTCGAGTTTTGGGAATATGGTAGAAATGTAGCTGCAAGGGGTCCACCGGAACCAGCAAAATTTTCGAATTGGTCTATGAGAAAAAAAAGTTTGGGAACCTCTGGCTTATACTGTCATACTCATAGGGACACTTTATTTTTGCCTGGCGGGATGTTTGGCCCATACGATCGGTCTGGCTGTTTGCATAAGGTATTGAAATAGTTCCCTAAGTATCATATATAAAAATCGGGACTGAGAAAATAAGAATAGTGAGTTGAGTTTTTTTTCCATCTTAAGCACCTGATATCTGGAAATTGGCCGTCGGCACAAGGTAGCAGGTATCCATACACGGAAAGTACATAAGAACACTACTTCATCTCATACATATTACTGCTGAGAAAATAAGTAACGCCTAGCGGCTCTGGGATCTTGCTCTATTATTCTCTATGTAATATTTCAAAGTCTTAATGAGTGACTCTTTATTACTAAAATGATTTGCGTATAGAGAGTATTGTTTTATTATCAAAACTGTGTTTATGTTTGAAAATTTCTGAAAGTTCTTCCAATATGAATTTTTTTACATCTAACACAATGAATCCGGTAATTTTGTTTTTATCGATTTTTGGTTCATTTTTGGAATTATATTTTCCAATATTATTACCGGTTCGGAACGCTACATTGATTCGATTACGCGAAAGAAGTGATTGAATTTGTGTTTTCATATAGTCTATTATATCTGGTTTGTATTTAATATACATAATATTGTTTAATACCTTTCTCTCTGTTGAAATCAGCATTAGAGAGAGGCATATTAACAATTCGATAAACTATGCTATTGTTTCCTTTTTATGTTGAAACAGGTGAATGGAAATATTACATGTGACGTTATCAATGTGCAGTGTTTTGCTATAATTGTGACTATTCAATTAACTATATAACACTAAAAATGTTGTATAGCACTAGTTGAATCGATTAAAAGAAATAAATTGTTTTTCAGACAGAGGAATGGTTATCTTCTATCACTCTCAATATCTTAAACACAGTACAGAATATCATTATTTGTGGTGGTCTCCTCATTGGCAGTTTACTGTGCGCCCATATGGTCGTTGACACTCACGAATTAACAGTTGGAGATTATGTTCTATTTGCGAGTTATATAGTACAACTCTACGTTCCTTTAAATTGGTTTGGAACCTATTACAGGTGAGAAAAGGTCTGAATATTGTATTTATTACCAGTTTTTTTAAAAAAATATACAAAATACATAGCTTGAACACTAGTATAAATAGTATATCCTCACAGAGGTAATCAAAGTTACCTGTGCGTGAGGCCGGTTATATATATGTTCAAAAACTTTATTTTCAATGGGAGAAATATTAAGATTAAACCTACATTATCTAAATTTTCAATAAATATTGAAGGAACATCAATAAATTATTTTACAATATATATATTATAGAGTTCCTTGAGATGAGCAATACGTTCAAACATCTTAGCTCTTAGTATGAGACATTTGGTGGGACTTATTTTGTGAATCTTACAGCAGTGTGTATCAGGAGGTAGGGCAGAAGCGCGCTTTTCAATTCAAATCAACATTAAACTACTAGGAATATCAATAGCCTCGACTCTTTCCTCTGACATGGCACCATCTAACCCAACCAATATTTGATTCGATTATCATCATCATTCAGCTCTCTGCGTCCACTGCTGGGCATAAGCCTCCCCCATTTCTTCCTGTCTTGAGCTCTTTGTATCCAGTCGCCTGCACATCTCTTCAGATCGTCCGTCCAACGTGTAGGAGGTCTTCCCTTGCTTCTTTAATCCAAGCGTGGTCTCCACTCGAACAGCGTTTTCGTTCATCTCCGGTCCGTCATTCGTGCCACATGTCCAGCCCACTTCCACTTGAGTTTGCTAATTTGGATAACTACATCTTCGATTTGGTTATGCCTCATTCAAAATACTATTACAGCAACCCTACATAGGCTCAAATTGGCAAGCAATTGTAAATTTCAGTGAATAGCCTGAATTATATATTCACCTGAGCAAATCGATGATTAAGAGTAGAATAATAATCATTCCTCAAAGGATTTGGAAAAAGAGGGAAGGATAATAACGGACTCATAAGTAGACGTAGTCCAGGGGTCACCAATTAGTTTCGCTCGGGGTCCATTTTAAGAAATAAAATAACCATCGCGGTCCGCACAACACGTGGTCGTCGTGGCGTCCGTATATGCATGGGATATATTTTTATTAAATTACGTACTCTGTAGTGCAAGTTGCTGTGTTCTGGCGGTCCGCACAAAATGGGTCGGCGGTCTGGATGCGGACCGCGGTCCTCCATTTGGTGACCCCTGACGTAGTCGCTTGATACTCATCTCATCAGACTTGTTGACATGTATTTATATAGTTGCTATGTTACTCCATTTCAGAGCAATCCAGAAAAATTTTGTAGATATGGAAAACATGTTCGATTTATTAAAGGAAGAACAAGAAGTGATAGATGCACCCGGCGCAGGTCCCATAACCGTCAAAAGAGGAACGGTCGAGTTTAACAATGTCACTTTTGGTTATCTACCAGAGAGATTAATTCTCAAGAATGTAACATTCACCGCACCTGCTGGAAAAACCATTGCTCTGGTAAGATGAATGGAACATTGAATTCAATTACTAGAGTTTTTGTTTTCTAGGTGGGCCCATCAGGTAGTGGAAAAAGTACGATAATTAGATTGCTGTTCAGATTTTATGATGTAGAGACTGGTAATATACTTATTGATGGGCAAAACATCAAGACTGTTTCTCAGGAATCTCTACGTAGGGTGATTGGAGTAGTACCTCAAGATACTGTTCTATTTAATAATACAATAAAGTGAGTTACCTGCTTCTTAGGTTCAGTTGAAACTTTGAAGAATACAAACTTCTGCATTTGCTTCAGGTATAATATCAAATACGGAAGACTTACGGCAACCGACGCTGATGTCATAGAAGCGTCTAGGGGGGCTGATATTCATGATAAAATACTTACTTTTGTAGATGCTTATGATACTCAGGTAAGATATTTACTTGAGATTTAGATTGATATCTATGACACTACGGTTTGGTAATATTTTCGGTCTATTCATATTGATATTACTCAATGTTTTGATTGTTTGTACAGGTGGGAGAAAGGGGATTGAGACTCAGCGGTGGCGAGAAACAAAGAGTGGCTATAGCTCGAACATTACTCAAAGCTCCTCAGATTGTTCTCTTGGACGAGGCTACAAGTGCACTAGATACACAGACTGAAAGAAATATACAAGTAAGATGTGAAAATTTGCTAGAAAGCAATTTTATAATCTTGTATTTCTTTTATAGGAATCACTTGATAGGATGTGCACAAACAGAACAACCATCATTGTAGCTCATCGATTATCAACTATTATACATGCGGACGAAATTCTAGTACTTCAAGAAGGAGAAATTGTTGAAAGGGGGAAGTAAGTTGAAATGTAGAATTTTTTTTAAGGTAGCCACATAAATCGACTATAAATCGGAGCTTTCCAAATACGACACTGTGAGACACGGTGTTCATCGCTTCTTGTTCCAAATACGACACAGTGACACACTGTCGAACACAAGAAAAAGTAGAGTTGAAGAGTGTGTTTCAGTGCTACCAACGTTTATAGTTGACTTATTGCATTAACGCTGACAATAGTTTTAATTATCAATTTATAGGATGATTTGTATGATATCATACTAATATTTCACTTGCAGTTTTCATTATTTAACGTTTTTAACGTGATACAAAAATGACTAATGAAGGTGTACGTAAACCCAAACAGAAATCACTTATCCATCGCGGATAGAAATAACGATGGCTGCGCTCTCTGGTGTTTTACATACAAATCAGAAAGGCTTTCCAACAAGCACCCGTACAACGTATTCTGTAGTGTCACACGGTGTTTCCTTATTGGAGAGCTCCCAATGTTGGTAGCATTGGAATACTACACGCTCCAACTTGTTTTTTTCTTGTTTGTGCGTGTACCTCTGTGTCGTAGTTGGAACAAGAAGCGATGAACATCGTGTCACACAGTGTCGCTCTGTGTATTAGTTGGAATGCTCCCATTGTAAACTAATCAATGTTTCCACTGGACCTAACCAAATACCAATTAACGCCTTTCTTTTTTGCAATCTAACCTCTCTTTTTTATTAGACATGAGAACCTGATTGGCCAAGATGGCATCTATGCAGCAATGTGGAGGCAGCAATTGGATAATAAAGATGCTAATACAATGAATAGTATTGAAAGCAGTGCTACACATAGTTTAATTACTTAAAATGCAGAGTTTGTAGACGTATCAGATTTTTCGAACTTGGGAGTCTCGCTATCACCAAAGGTCTCCAAAAATCAGTACTAAGCGTAATCAGTATTTGGATAACAATAATTGTAATTTTTGAAGATATTGAATTCGTTATATTATTTTTATTGACGTAATGGGGTTTTATTAGCAATAATTTAGTCAATTGTAGATATTATATTTCTCTGTTGATTCTGTCCTGTGTAAATTGTATCGATAATAAGTATTTTTTATTACATTTTGACCATGAAAAATGCAGTTTTCTCGATATGTATTAATAATCTCATATTTGTATGGTTCTACTTAAAAAATTGAGCCTTATTTATTATTTATATTTTCACTATATTTTATTTTATGATCAGTTTTAAAGTTTGGAATAATTTTTATTTAAATATTTTTTGTTCCACGGAAGTCAAGGGTACTCAGATATATATATGACCTTGTACATAATCTCAACTTATAATCAGTGTTTTTGAATATTTGTTAACTACAGGAGATCTATACAAATTCATTATTGAATAAATTTAATACATTTCACCCAACATTTTGACCCATATTTAACCTAATAAGAAGATTAAGCTAATTTGATACGAAAGTACTTTAATAAAATTCCATTTTAGGATATTCTTTTAACGATAAAAAATACTTATGAATGGGAATTCTGAATATGGTTCTGTGGTAATTGAAAGACGTATTTCTGTAATATAAAAAAAAATAAAATTATGACGTTCAAAAGCTTTTTCCTTGTAACCCAATAACAAGTTATCAACGCCACATAAGTGAGCGTAAGGCCGGCCTACGATCCGATAACGGATCGGACGTCCGACTCGGATGCACGAGCAGTGCGTCCTACCAATCGGACCGATTAAAAGTCTGATCCGACTACCGGAAGGCAAGCCGTGCATTGTTTTTGCATAGTCTACCGCAAACATACTATTATTTCTGTTAGTTTTTGACAGAGTATAGAAAAAGGAATTGTCAAACTATGTGCGATATTGAAAATTTGATTACCACGGTTGAAAAATATCCCTGCTTGTGACATTCAAATAAAATTAGACTTATTTTGTCGGCAGTGTGCGCTAGTGGTCCGATTTGAAATTGTTTCAGACAATCGGATCCGATTGTAGTAAATGTACGGCCGGCCTAAAGCGGAACTTCTAAACGACAAACTGGTAACAAACGTAAAGTGGCTTTGAAAATATATGATTTAATGAATATGGACAAACTTAAAAAATATAATCAAACAAAAAAATCAAAAGCTTTAATAATAATTTAAAATTGTTTCTCTTTTACCGTTCTCGAGATTCTTAGATCACGTGATCGACCTGAAGGTCGTAGGTCATCGGAGTTTTCGATCATCCAGGTTCAGAATCTGATGAGAGCTGAGCTGTATCTCTTACCGTTCTTCCGCTGAAGCATGCGTACAGGCAGACAGACAAAGCCGTTGTAGAAGACTTCTGCTTTCACGTTTAGAAGTCTAAAACTATAAAAGGCATAATCTGATATTATAGAAACGTCATATGACTTTTCGCCTAAATACTTGGTGAATCATTGTACAAAATTACCACCAAGTTTGGTGGAATCAAAGCAAGTATTCTCCTTTATTTGATTTATAATATAATTGATAGTAGGGGAGCCCGAGATGATAAATGGGGATTTACTCTAGCGTCGTGGGGACCTTTTGGATTGTGAATATTAGATGCTGAAACGAAAAAATATAATTGATGTATGCCATTTCATTGGGGGGAAAACGTGTGCAGATCTTCAAAAGAGTAAAAAAAAATCGGTACTTATATAGAAATACTCGAGCAAGCCAGATATTAATAGTTTATAGGTACACCCCACATCGTCTCTGATTACGAAGGTAATATCTGCCGGTTTGCATGGTGGAGGTGACCGTACGGGACAAAAACTCATCCTTGATATTCAAAAATGTCAAAAAAAAATCGTGACATTTCCTTCAAAATAAAAAACCGTTCTCGAGAATATCAAGGTGGCGTTTTCTTTTTGCAACTTTTTTAGTCTCTTATTTCCTTATGCCACGTGCAAATCGTCTGATTAGTGAAATGCATACTCTTCTGCATGTAATTAACTCACCTTTTCCTTAATCTGACGCGCTCGAGTTTTTCGAACGATCGATTTTTTTTTCACTAATCTGATCGGCTGCTCTAGACGAACGCCCCCATATTAAGGGTTCATATATGGTGGGGATACTTAACAGGGTGCAAGGTTTTCCCCAATATGTTATTCTGCCGCGCTTGAGTAAATCCCAAAATCCCCGCTTGGGCTTCCCTACTATGAGCAATGTTCCATCGAGACGCAGTCAATTTACGTTAATGTGTGACCAATACTCGAGATAAATTGTTAACTATTAATATTATAAATCATTTGAGGTTGCGAAAATATCAAGGCCGCCCAGAGGGGGCACTTTGCACCGGTCTCCCAATGTTTAGGGACACTCGACCTCTGACACACATAAAGACCATGAGTAAAACGTACATCATGTAAATAATTATGTAAAATGAAATGATTTAATAATCATTCTTAAAGGAAAAAATTTAGTATCAATTATTTTCTCTTGAAATGCATTAGAGAAGAGGAAGAAAGTTTTGGCAAATGTCATTTTGCAACAAATTTTCTTTTTCATATAATAATTAACAACAAACCACGCACCCTCTAAACAGACCCGAAGAAAAATAGGACTGTGGGCGGGCCTACAAAATAGTCGACCAAAAGAAGGGGTCGAAGGGCCTAAAAGGTTGAAAAACCCTACTTTATAGATCGTTCATTCTCTTGTTCAATTTTTCAAAATTGTAACGATATCTGTGTAAAATTCAAAAGTTATGTGAGGGAGTGGTTTTTAATTCCGTTTTACACCTCCTAGGTCAAGATTTTTGAGTTTATTGGTGTGTGTATATATATATATATATATATATATATATATATATATATATATATATATATATATATATATACATACCAGTGGCGGCTCGTGAGGTTATGGTTTGAGGAGGCTACAAGAGGTGTTAAAAAATACACCATAGGCGAAAATTTTTAGGATTTCAAGGTCAACCGCCTTATAATTTGAAGAAAATCAAAGTAAAACAAGTACCCTAAGCTAATAATTTGTTTTCACTTTCGAGTGTGTACATTGAGACCTACAACTCCTATTTACAATATTCACAAAAACTCTTCTCAGCCAATTAATCAATTCATCTATTCATCAAATTTTTTTTTCTTTCACAAAATAGGTACCTACCTACCTACTTAACGAATTTGTTAACAGCTGGTGAGAGCAAATAAAAAGTTATTATATATTTTTGAAGATTAGCGGGATTCTGCGATCTTTAACGTTAGCAAAATGATCTATAATATCCTCATAAAATTTTTTGTCTTTCGCCAAAAGTTTCACCAATTCCTTTTCAATAAACAACAAACTAGTATTTTTCAAACGATCCTGGCTCATTGAATTTCGTAAATAAGTTTTAATTCTCTTAAGAGTGGAAAACGAGCGCTCTACGGAAGCCGATGTCACCGGGATAGAAACAATTAGACATAAGAATTTATAAACTTGGGGTAAATCTTGATTCAAATCATTATCAAAAAGGTATTTAATAGTCCTCACATGATTTTCATTTTGCTCCAAAATTTCATTGTCATTATAAACAACACACAGTTCACTTTTTATGGCCACCTTATCAAAAAAAGTGTATTTTTGACAAAAATTTTCCAAAAGGTTATCTGGAAAATTAGCCGAAAATCCGGTTAACAAATTTTTACTGAGTAAGTCGAAGAAATGCAGTTCTTTCAAATCAGAGAACCTTATTTCCATTTGACCCCTAATAGTATCCAAAATTTCATAAAATATTTGCTTATAGTGAAGCTCCATATCTGCGTAACTGAATTTCTTTCGTTTTGGGCTAAATTGAGTCGTATCATCAGTAGTTTGAAATACAGAAAATAGTTTTTTAAAATAAACTTCTGCACGAAATTCTGAAATTTTTTCTAAAAGAAACTTGAGCCGATTTCGTGAGTAAATTACATCTGAAAACTTGTGCTGTAAGATTTGAAAAACTATTTCTGTTTGTTCAAAAATTAATTTAAAGATGTTTAAAATTTATATAAATTCCTTATGTTGTAAGTAAGATATTAATCCGCGTGCTGTATTTAAAGTTACTTTATCGGTGAAACATTCCTCACTTTCAACTAGGTATAGAATTAAATCCTCAAATCCTAAGCGGCCCCAAACAGAGACATTTTCACTAGTAAAAAGTAATCTCTGCCAACAAAATAATTTATTTTTTACCTGTGATCCGGTTAGGCAAGGATGTCTCTCATAATTCCTTGTATTAAAACCGCGTTTTTGTTGTCTGTTACGCTGCACCAAATTGTTTAATTCAGGGGTAGGTCGCAATGTTTTTATCAAAACTTTATCCTCATAACTTAGTGCACTAAAGTTATGGGATAACAAATATTCCACTAAGTCACCATTGAAATTTTTGTAATTAACTTCAGTAACCAAACTCATTTTAAAACAATAAGCGAGCAGTATAAGTAAACACGCTGCCATTAGTAACTACGATCACCTTTCGATTCAATTAATGCTTTCCAACGAATTCACTCGATGTCACGCGAAATTCTATAGTTGTGATTGGTCGACATTGTATAAGACTGGGTTCCTATCCGTGTTGCCATTTACATGTGTTTTGCTTTTCTATTGCAATGAAGTATTCATTCGGAGTATTTGCACCGTTGCATAAAATAATATGATTTTGATTAATATGAATATGCTGAATGCTGACTATTCAATATAATATATATATAATATTAGTGATACACGGAATATTATTGAGGAGGCTTAGCCTCCTTTGACTAGCCGCCCCTGATACATACATATATATATATATATATATATATATATATATATATATATATATATATATATATATATATATATATATATATATATATATATATATATATATATATATATATATATATATATATATATATATATATATATATATATATATATATATATATATATATATATATATATATATATATATATATATATATATATATATATATATATATATATATATAGAAAATCCGACATGCGTGCCACACACGATGGGAACACCTGACAGCATGTTTCACTCTTCATCGAGCTCATCAGTTGTGTTCCGTATACGTTCATTTTCGGCATAAAAAAATACGACTTGAATGAAATTTTTTCGGCATCTTATCTTGATCAGTCTGTATGCATTGATTTATTTTCTTAATCCACATCACTACATATCCCATTTTCTTTGTTTTTGCGATATCTAGCAGGTGAAAATTTGAAACTAAATATTTTATCATCACATTAATATTGCGTAAATACTATGTCTCAAAATACAATGAACCTTCACCAACATACGCAAATAGCACGATTGTTATCGGCTTGTTCACTTTGTTATCCTCAAGCATCAATTCATTCGAAATAGATTCCATGAGACCGTCAAATCATTACTCTTAGTATTCAATTTATACGAGCATTTATCTCTAATTCAAAGTGTTTTTCAGTGATAACATTAAATGAGGGTATGTAATCTCAGAATTTATAATATATCACGTTAAATATTTCGTTTCTAGCGTTTCAATACGAATTTAACAGAACCCGCTAAATCTACATGGAGTGGCCTATGGGGAAAAACCAAGATTTTAGCCCCATTTCTATGGCCAAAGAAAGATATCTTCCTTCAAATATCTGTAATAATTTGTTTCCTTCTATTAGCCGGAGGAAGAGTTGTCAATTTGTATGTGCCTATATTTTCAAAGCTCATAGGTAAGTAGAGAAACATTTGAAAAAACACGTTGCTTAATATTAACTGTTATTATATTTTTCTACATATGTATCTCGAGTGCTAATATTTCTTGAAAATTTTTACTGTTTCATTTCATACAAATAGATTATTTGCAATCTTTTCTTATTGGTGATATAATTCAGCTATTCAGTCTTCAAAATACAGAGCCTTCAGCTACTTTGAATATTTACCAGATGACCACGCCGTCGCATGCGTGGAATTCAAGTCTGGACACGTGCGGTGCTTATCGCGCCAATCACGAGCGGCTACCTATCTCGTAGTAGTACTTGCCCTTCGCCTCCCGCATTTCCCTTCAACATGAGTACCCTTTACAGCAGGGATACCCAACCTTTTTTTAATCAAGAGCACATTCTAATATTCCGGTTAGGGGGCGGGCACCATTTAAAATTTGAATATTCAAGGTAAATTTGTAGTTGGAGATTTTGAACTATTTTCATATGACATGAAGTTTGGAAATGGATTATCTTTCTTGCAGAGGGCAATGAATCCTTTGATATTGATTGATATGTTTGCATATGTTCTATAAGTATATGTTATTAATTGATATCAATTGACTTTGCATATCTTCTAAATATGTTATAAATATCCTTCCCTATTGTTCATCCTTTCATGGCTAATATTTTCAGTAGATCTTCTCTAACAGTAATTCCATTAAATACTATTCTCATCATAACTTCTAACTGTGCTATGTACAAGTATGTTATGTCTGTAGACTCCTCAAGTTGTAATGAGAACCATTCATATACTTCCAAATCAATCTGCAACTGAGCTTGCACGTCTTTTGAAATATCGTGTATGGTGACGGTGCTGGCTGACAACTGGAGGTACTGTATTGTTAACATAATCTCAAGTTTGTGACGAAATCCCTCTAATAAGCAATCGGAATCCGCCAAAAATGGTTCTTTCAACAACTCACCATCCTGGAAAGGATTGTTCTTCTTTGCACCGGGTTAGAATAAGAGCACCGTAGTCGGGAAGCAGGCAGTGACCGTCAGTTCAAACCACTGCGCTACTCGTTCTAAGTTTTCATATCCCATTAGCTTCAGTTCTAGTCATACAGAATAGACCATGAGTGGCGGGCACGCGTGAAACGGTACACGGGCGCCGTGGCGCCCGCGGGCACAGTGTTGCGGACCACTTTTTTACAGTGACTCACTGGAAAATGAAATAGTGTTGTCATGAGCAAACATAGTAAACTTTGCAGATCCCTCAAGCAGTGGAAGTTTGTTAATGAATATTAAAAAAGAGGCGGTCCTACTAAATAACCTTGAGGAACACCGATATGAACCCCTCCTTACCTGAACAAAGTGTTCCTACCATCTCTTATCATTTCAGATACCCACCTTCTCATTGATGTGTATGACGGTGAAAACCCTTATACTGTGTTGTTGATATTCTCTTTGATTTTCGAAGGCGTCGAAACTGAAATTTTCGAGGAAAATATTTTTTAACTTTTCACCTCCTGGAAATGTCAACACCTTCTTGATCAAAGGACTGTCTAACAAATATTAACCAAGGTATCTACTGACCTAAAACGTTATACCTAGTTGACATATCAACTAACCCTTGTATAACAATTATGTAATATGTAAATATGTATATTCTTATAATAGTAAAGTTCAAAACAAGTATATTTTTATTTCAATTTTTCAAAAGCATTTCATTGTGTCTTCATAAAGAACTATATACATATCAATCTTTTTATTTCATTTTACAGTTGACAGTTTAGCTTCAGAAGGAGGAAAAGCAGCGACCTTCAGATGGGATTTAGTTCTTTACTATGTTCTGTTAAAACTTCTTCAAGGCGGTGGTATTGGAGCAATGGGTGTACTCAACAACTTGAGGTCATTTTTATGGATTAAAGTACAGCAATATACCGCCCGTGAAGTTGAGGTATTCTAGAATATAATAAATTTAAAATTGTTCTATAATTTACTGCATAAATAACACTAGATGTAGGATGTAGTTCTAAGTCACTTCTTGTAAGAAAATGCACGATTTTCATATACCAGTGAGTCAACTGACATTTGGGTACAACTTGCATTTAGCATTTGTTTTCAAAAAGTTTGAACTAACAGAGAATCGTTACAGCTCGAGTTCTAAGCACTGATGAGTCCCATTATGTTAAAACAGAAGTCTGTTATTTTTTAGGATTAATATCAATAAAAATTGAAAAAAAATTATTTTTATGGTACGAAATAAGCCTCTCTTGATGTTAACAGCCCTCCAATGTCGAAACATTTTACTTGTTGATATTATTTAGTTTTCAGGTATTGGTCTAGAAGATATTTATCACTTTTTTTTTCAGAAAATAAGTGTTATTTTACATTAACTTCTGTAATTATTATCCGAATTAATTAAAGATTGTTTCATTTGGTAGGTCAAACTTCTCTCCCATCTTCATAGTCTATCCCTTCGTTGGCATTTGAATAGAAAAACTGGCCAAGTACTAAGAATCATGGATAGAGGAACCTCAAGTATTAATGGTCTTTTGAATGTAATTCTCTTTAATATTTTTCCTACGTTAGTGGATATTATTATAGCCGTGTCCTATTTTGTGATCTATTTTGATGTTTACTTTGGTTTGATAGTATTTGTGACCATGGTACTTTACTTAGGTAAGTTTTTCTTTTGAACATATGTATAATGTTTGATTTTAATAAATTGAAAAACAAACAAATCATGTATAATATAGTTGATGACCATAGTCAATTCCATAAAAACTAGAATATAATAAGAACATTTAATAAAGTAAATAAAACTTAAGTTTTTGTTTTTCACTTTATTTTGTTAAACCTCAGCTGGTACCGTCATTTTTACTTACGTTACGTTACTGGTATCTTCGGGTCTATTCTGACCCGATACTTTTAAAAAAGGTTGAAACCTCCAAATTACAAAAAATCATTATTTAATCAATTTCTAGCAATGTATACAACAGGTTTAGAAACAAAAAATTTTGGATATAAATACACTTTATTGCAGAAAAAAATACAAATACTTCCTCTGAAAAAGTGTAACGCAATAAAATTTCAACAAACAACATTTCAACTGAAACATCAAAAAACCAACATAATGGGCCCTCATACAAAAATTTAGCCTTCACATTCTACAAAAAATAAAGAAATAGAATCTCATTTAAAAACACGTGCAATAACAATTGCATAACCTATCACTTCTTCTTATATTTTTCACATAATAATGTAGCTGTATCTGCAGGTGCTTCAAACAGGTGCCCGTTACACTTATTAGACTTTGTAAAATATTAACTGCCATTTTTCGATTTACACATGTAAAATCTTTTTTTTTTTTGGCCTACTTACTGCATCAGGATCAGGAGATCTGGGCTGAGAAATTGACGGCCTACATTCGTTGTAGTTTCGTCGCATTTAAGGGCTCTTTACCATCATCTTTACTGTTCAAGAATAATTCACGTACTTTTTCGACATACTGCCGGCCGTCAATAACGAGAAAATCCATAGTGAAATAAATTCAAAACACACACGTAACTGTCAAATCGGGTCAAATCTGACCCGAAAGCGTACAATTCGACCTTTGCGATACTCAAATGGAACTGGCGTTTGAGGTATCTAATTGTACGAAATATTTATGAGAAGTCACGGAACCACAACCACATAAGTGCAAAAGCGCATGTCCTGTGATGAAATGAAGATGCACCGGGTCAATTCTGACCCGACGATACCAGTTAAAGGTTAAACATAACAATTGTTTCGCCAAATACAGTGCCTTCATCAGATGAGTACTTCAAATTAACTTTAAAAATGTAATATCTTACGAATCTAGAATTGGGAACTACAAAGGGGGATGGAAAAACCTAAAAGTAATCTATTGGCAGGTAGATAAAAGTTTAAAAGGGTTTAAACTTAACAGGTACAAAAGATTCAATATTTCATTAAAATAAATTTAACAGAGGATAATTATTAATATCTAATTGTTGAATAAATTATTGAAACTTTTCTAATATTGATTTCAAGGGCTTCTGATGAGTTAAGTTTATAGCCTTTCTTTTCTGTATGTAATATTTGAAATTCGTCATTGAAGGTATGATTATGTTCCAGCAGGTGTGATAAATATGTCGAATCTGTTTTTTCCTTATCGTAACTTCTTTTATGTTCAGATATTTTAAGGGTATCCGCACAACGCGCCTGGATGGTATCCTGGCTGGTCGCTGGTAGAGTTAAAAACCGCTAGATACTCGCACGTCGAGCCGGTAGATGGTAGCTAGTCATACGGAAATCAACCCGCGTATTGTGCAGATGTGTAGTTGAAATGGATGAACAGAAAGCTGAAAAATGGTTTACGGTACATCCTATTAATCAAAAAAGACAAGAATTTTGAGAATATCATCAATGAATCAAAGAGCTGTGTGATTATCCCGATCGTTTCTTCTCGTATTTGAGAATGAAGCGGAAAACTTTTTAGGACAAAGAGTCCGAAATTTTGCCACCCGATATAAAGAACAACAACATTCTTTCAAATTAAATAAAGAAATTTCAAATTTTGCGAAACACTTTCTAGATTCAAGTCACTCTTTTCCGGGCATATATAATATAAACATTTTACATACAGCTCCGAAAAGTAAGAAACCAAATATTTCAAAGTAAGGTAAGGTGCGTTTTCGGGGTAAGTGCATAGTAGCCCACTTTTGTCCTGTTAAGCTTGAGTCAGAGAGCTATCATCTGTAGGTTCTGTTTCGAACTTTATAATCATAAAAACTTTGTCGCTAGAGGCGCTCCAGGGCAGTGCGCTTCAGTATTGACGCGGTTTCAAAGTGACCATGTGGTTTAGGGTGTACACGCTTTAAGCGCTCACGCTTAGAAGCACAGATTATTGGCGTTCGTGTTGGCCTACTAGCGCTTAGAGACGCTCACGCTTTGGCTTTGAGCATTAAAGGCGAATGTCAGATCTTCTTTTTACGCTTAGGTAGGCAAAAGCCCGATAGTTCACGCAAATAGTGTGCTTCAACATTTCCCTACAAATTTATTAATTATCGACAACAAAAGTTAGGTTAGCTTACGCTTAGTGTTAAAGCGTTTATGAGCGCGAGTCGACCACAGAGAACGAAGCTTATAAGCGCTTAAAGCGTGTAAGCGCCCAACGCGAATGCACCCTTAGTCTCGTGTGTCAAGTTGGAAGGAGTCAAGGTCATCTCAGTAGATCCACCACATTTTACAATTTTTTTGCATACTTCTCATACTAAGTACATACTTTTAATATTGTAGTTCTAGAATAAAACTTATATTTAATTAGATTTCTTCATTTCACCTGAGTTAGGCGGTACTCTGCACTTACCTCAAAAAATTGAGGTGTCAGGGCAAGTGCGCTAGTCAACAGTGGGACAAGTGCAGGATGCTGCGCACTTGCCCCCTTACGATTCTTACTTAAGAAAAATGGAAGAAGAAGAAAGAGCAGAGAGAGGATGCTACAGACTTTAAAAAAGTGAATGACATGGCTGTTGGTGACTGGGTCATCGTTCAATTTTTGGGCAAGAAAACGATCAAGCATTACGTGGGAGAGATCATTAAATTTGATAAAGATGAGCCAATGATATCACCAAAAGTTGGTAGGCGAGGGGAAGCTATTTTTAATATTGATTTACCTAGTTACAACATTTAGTGATGAATTTTTGTTGTTGTATTGTAGAATTTTAAATTTTTTACATAATTCTGATCTCCTTTTATGATGAAAAGTCTTGCGATTTTGTTGAATTTTCATAGTATAATGTTTGAGTTGTTCAATGGAAATAAATATATAACGTTTATCACATTTTTAAACTGATTTTTTTCTAATCACCCAGTAAATTTCTGATCGACAAGCTATCAAACTCTGTATCTCAGAGAGTTATGCTCCGATTTTCAAAAATTCAAAAACCATTCAAGCATCAGGAACCGAACTATCTGGCACTTGCCCCGTCGTGCACTAATTAGTCTTTGTAACGTTTCGAAAGCTGGGTTATGCACTTACCCCATTTTATGAGGTAAGTGCATACTAGGGACCTTTTTTTTCTTTTCGTTTATGAAACACGTTAATTTCAATTCTTCGCAGAATCCTATGACACAGAACAATACAGAAGTGGTAGAAGTTTCTTTTGCATAACTTATAATCTCTCTAACATAGCAGATTTTATGTAGCTGTTTAAAGGCGAACTCGACAAAATGTATAGCGCACTTGCCCCATCTTACCTTACATAGAAATATATAAATAATAAATCCAGTCAATTCGTTGAATGATCAAACAGATGTACGGAATTCTCCAATATTTGACCCGTTCTAAAATAAATTTATGTTGTTAGCAAGCTCTTCATTTGCATAGGTTGAAATTCGATAATACCAGTAATTATAATCTTTCAACTCCTTGCTTTGTATGCCTACTATAACCGACACTGTACAATGCAAAAATATTCATTCGCTTGAAAATGTAGTAGTACTACGAACCTGCTGTCGCAAACAATTTAATAAAAATAGTGATACAAAAAACAAAGTAAAGCGTTTCTCATTTATATTTAAAAAATTTATTATCACAAAGTAACGGACAAATCCATCCAATATTTAGTATTTCAGTTCTAAATATGAAAATGATCTTAAATCTTTAATTAAGATCTACATTCATTTCTGCGGCAACACCATCCCATATCCATTTCGCACGCTTGTCGCTGGTAGAATGTAAAATGTTGTTCTTCCAGCGACCTGGATAGAGAGGAGCAGGAGAGGGAGCGATAAGCGGGAGTGTAAGATGAGCGAGGGGTATTTCGGAGTGAGGTATGGGTATAACACTTGGTTCCGCTCTGAAATACTGGACGAATATCCATCGAGGTTTATTGTCGAACAACAGACGGTGCCAAGGATGGATAAGGAGAGGTTTTTTAGTGGGTACAACTATTTTGAGGCAATAAGAACAGCCGGTTGCGTCCCACACTCCCCGGCGCAGAACAATTGGCGCTAGGGGGATAGTGCGTAAAAGAGCATTTTTCCACTACCCAAAAAAAAAAAAGGCTACCATCTACCATCCAGACTCGTTGTGCGGATACCCTAACTCCCAAGTTTCTGCCGGTTTGGCTAACATATACCATAGGACATGAACCACAAGTTAGCTTATAAATACCTGATTTATTATGAGGAGTAGTTTTATATATTGTTATATCTTTTGTCAAATCCAAAAAGTTAATAGCACCATCTTTTTCATTTTCAACTGTGAATTTAATATAAAGAATTAATGTAATTTAAAAAAGAACTTAGTTGCCTTGTAGTACCTGTAAAGCACGTTATAAATGACTATTTAGGAACATTTGTAAAAATGGTTATTATCAGTGTTTCAACCCATATTGTACCTAGGAGTATATCAACCTTTTCAAGCAATACCTTTTTTTCAGTTATAACTATAACTATCACAGAATGGAGGACCAAATTTCAGAGAAACATGAACATAGCCGATAATAAAGCTAAGGCTAGAAGTGTGGATTCTCTTCTCAACTTTGAAACGGTGAAATATTATGGCAACGAAAAATATGAAGTCGATACATTCAAAGAATACCTTCTTGATTTCCAGGTGGATTATCTTGGTATTTAAATCTCTTTCGATTTTGATTTTTTGTTGTTCTTTTAGAAAGAAGAATTTAAGTCATCCATCACGCAGAATATATTGAATACTCTACAGAGTGTGGATATAAATGCTGGTTTATTGATCGGTAGTCTCCTTTGTGTATATAAAATTGTCGAAGTAAAGGATTTGACTGTTGGAGATTATATACTGTTTTCTAGTTATATTGTTCAGCTATACAGTCCTTTGAATTTTTTCGGTTTTTATTATAGGTAGGTATATCTACCCAGGGCCGGATTAACCCTGTCCGGGCCCCTAGGCAACAACCCTGTCTGGGCCCCAGGTCTTTTCAAGTTAATAAAAGGATGTAAGTTACTGGATGGACTCCAGGTATCCTGTTACTTCAAAGTCTTATGGGATATTGCAACAACATGGTTACTTTGACTTGATGCTGCAGCATCACCTTACCTGACTCGTTAGCTTTATTGAATGGTCTTAATGAATAGGTTATAGATAAGTGATGAATAATGATCCAGGTTGCATGATGGGTTAGGAAAGAGAAATGAGACGGGACGCGGTTATTTTAAATTTGATCTTGTTAAACCCAATAAAATACAATAAACTAAAGAAAACAGTTTTGTGAAGTAGGTACAAATTGGAAAAATTCAGCTTCTAAGATATTTATAGTTTTTGTACAGCACAGTGAGTTTAAATATCAACTCTTCTAACATTTGTAGAAACGAAATCGTTCAAAATATCTTGGAAGTTGAACCTTTCTAATACATCATTTTCAATGGCCATTATCGACAATGAATTCGAACGATTCTGAGACATTGTTGAACGAAAAAAGTTTATTAGTTCTACTACTCGATACTAGTTTTTTTTCTTGTTACGTGCACGAGCCCCTAGTCGATGCGGGGCCCTAGGCAGTTGCCTACTCTGTCTAATGGTTAATCCGGCCCTGTATCTACCTACAACTCAGGTGTATGTATTTTCATCAATTTTCCTCTCGAATTGTTTAGGACTCTTCAAGGTCATTTTGTCGATATGGAAAACTTGTTCGATCTATTGAAGGAGGAGCAGGAGGTATCAGATAACCCTGATGCAAAAGAGCTTACACTCAAAGGAGGAGATGTAGAATTTAACAATGTTTTCTTCGCTTACAACGCCGATCAGCCCATTCTTAAAGATATAACGTTCAAGGCACCTTCTGGCAAAACACTAGCTTTGGTAAGAAGCAATTATTTCCTTCGATGTAAATATAATTCAAGCAAGGACTCAACATACTGTGCAAGTTTCATTTCCATCAAAAAATGTTTCATTTCTTCATTGTTTTCAATTCTGGAACAATTAAGCTTATTATCATTAAACTTCTTTCAAGAATAGTCGAAAACAGTTCTTCTGAAATTTTTTGAATTCAGAAAAGAAGTTATTTTTCAACCACAAAACTGCATTGTCGACTGAATACAATTTCAAGTCTTTATAAGAATACATTACTTAGAAATTATTTCGTATTTCAACATGCTATTCAGTAGATACTTTTTTGCGACTTTTGAGTTAAGTATATATGTAGTTTTCCGCCCTTTGTATTATTTGTTATTATTAGTCTACTGATAAATTTTTCTTTATAGTTAACTCTTGAATAAAGCAAAAGCTTATGAAGCTTCTCGACTCGAACGCCTCGAGATAATAATAATAATAATAAATTTTATTAGTACTTTTCATAACAGACTTTCCCGAATGTATGAATATACAACATAAATTTATAAAGAGATAAAAACTAACTTTTCACAGGTTGAAATATTATTTCTTTATAAAGTTCTGAATATAAGCTTTCACCAAGTAAATACTAATTCAATTCAATATATACAACAATTCATTTGTGAAATTATTCTTTGACAAATGAAGAGAATTCTTTTTCAAATAAAATATATTATACACACAATTTTTTTTGATAATGAGTGGATATCGGACGATCATTTGCTCATTCACAATTATTATATTCATCACTCTTATCCATATATTTTTCCACGGTTTGTGTTCTATTACAGCTAAATTTATTCGTATTTTCAATTATTTTTATGTTGTTCTGTAGTTTGTATTATTGCATATCGAATTAATAATTCCTCTAACGTTTTATCATAACTAACAACATGATGAACGAAACTAAATTTGAATTTACTACGTTTATTGTCACAAAATATTTTGAAAAATATAATACTGCCATTGCAATTTCGGTCAGTAGGCCATCATCGGGCAGATTGAGTTAAGAACTGAATACAGAATTATAGATTTGCGCTTATGGGTGGAAAAGAATTATTGCAGGTAGGTACCTAAATATCCTTGAGAGGAACATATTTCAAGAAGGGCTAATCGAGTGAATTTCCCAAATTGGTACAATACAATGTTCTTAGAAAAGCCGTTATTGTTTGAATATGCTAAATATAGGAGATATATCAGGTCAATCTGGTCGTTCAGCAAGGTATCTTTTGCATTATGATTGAGTTTAAAAATTTCTAATGATTCTAAGTAAGTAAGTTTGGCTCCTTTCGGTAATTTGTGCATGATTTTAAAATTATCTATTTGTGGAAATGGGTGGTGGTTTTCACGGCAATGATTTGAAAACGTTGAATCCGTTTTATTTTTCAAAAAAGATTGTTGGTGTTCTTTAAATCTTGTCTTGAACGATCGACCAGTCTGACCTATATATACTCCTTTACATACAGGACAAATCAACTCATAAACTCCTGAACTTTGAACTTTGAATTTTGAAGTGATATCTTTGGCATTGAATAAAAATACTGAGAGTTTTGTACTAGGTTTGAAAGCAATTCTTATATTACATTTAGGTATGGCATTAGCAACTTTTTCTGTTAAATGCAAGATACCTTGCTGAACGACCAGATTGACCTGATATATTCTCCTATATTTAGTGTATTCAAACAATAACGACTTTTCTAAGAACATTGTATTGTACCAATTTGGGAAATTCACTGGATTAGCCCTTCTTGAAATATGTTCCTCTTGTCTATTTAGGTACCTACCTGCAATAATTCTTTCCCACCCGTAAGCGCAAATCTATAATTCTGTATTCAGTTCTTAACTCAATCTGCCCGATGATGGTCTACTGACCGAAATTGCAATCGCAGTATTATATATTTCAAAATATTTTGTGATAATAAACGTAGTAAATTCAAATTTAGTTTTGTTCATCATGTTAAAGTATCACGACGGATTCCATCAACTTTTACTAACAACATGCTTCTCGACGTATAATATTTTTAGTTATGAAAATGTTTTGGACAATTCTAAATTAACTTCGTATTTATTGTGCTATTTTGAATATGATATTAACATTATTTTACCATAATCTATAAATATTCTGAACTCATATGAATTCAAAAAAGAATTTTTCTGTATTTGAAGCAGACAAACTACTCAGCAGTGGAAAATTTGTCTTTCAAAGGAACACCTCAGAAGAATTATTGAACCTTTATCATATTTTAGGTAGGGCCATCGGGCAGTGGAAAAAGTACTATAATCAGGCTTCTTTTCAAATTCTATAACATTCAATCCGGAGATATATTAATCGATGGCCAAAATATTAACGCAGTAACACAAGATTCGCTAAGGAAAGCTGTTGGTGTGGTACCTCAAGATACAGTATTATTCAACAATACCATAAAGTAAGTTCTAGTTGTTCCATTAGCAAAACATAAATAAACACGCATGAGCAGCAGAGCTATTTCACTGAGGTTGTATTTATCCCTCATTTTTATTGATTTTTTCATACAAGATTTTTGAATCCGTAAGTCAATATGGAGGGACAGCGGAAGTAAGTAAAACCTTGAAACCCACGAAAAACCATTTAAACTGCGTCGGTTGAAGAAAGTGGTTAAAATCACCAAAAGGTACAAAAGAGTTTATAACATCAAAAGCACTTCCCCCGCATCATCTTAATGCACGATCAAAATTTTCCAAACTTCTAAATCAAATTCGAGGGGGGGGGTCATTTTGTTGCCACCACTGCCAGAATCTGTCAGAATTGAACACTGAAAATTAAAATCTCCAGGCTCCCTAAAAGAATTTGAAATGATCCAAATTTTTATGGAATTTCAAATTGTTTAAAATTTTTGGGAGAATTATACAATGACTCGCAGCATGGGCCTATTAAACATGACAAACATTTCTTTGAGGAATTACCTGATCAAATGGTATTTTTAGAAAACTCGAAGTACATTAAATTGAGCACACTTTAAGTGAAGAAACCGATTAAGTTTGATGATTTAAAGTTTAAATTCGATGAAAATATAGGAACGATCTGCAATTTGAGGGAGGTTCAAGCCAGGTTTGTTGAATCAAATGAAATAGTGTAGGTAGGCAAAATTGAAAATAGTGTTGGAGTTATGTTGAAAGAAACCTGAATCTTTTTCTCTGTACCTGTATCAAACATCAAGCGTGTTTGATACAGGTTAGTGGGTGTGGTATTCCATATATGGACAAAAGAAAGGAACTGCTTGAAAGAATTCCAGATGTTTTTCAATTTTAAAATGGACTGGAAATTTTTTACTTTGTCAGTTCCATATTTTGAAATATGTACGTTCAAATGAATAATATAAGTTCAGAATAAAATAAAAGAATATGCGATCTTTTTCCTTCCGAATCCAGATAGCCCATAGGTGACGACAACCTTAGGGTTTAGGGGTGGATCAAGAACCCCAGATACCAATTTTCAGTTCATTTTATCGGATGATGGCTACCAGAGATGACAGAATGTAAAAAAAACACGTAGATAAATATATATATATATATATATATATATATAAATATATATATATATATATATATATATATATATATATATATATATATATATATATATATATATATATATATATATATATCTCAGAAATCTAGAACATTTTAAAAACAGTGGTCCAGTATAAAACAAATTTAAAAACTACTTTCGCATCTCTTTTTCATGTGCAATAACATATTATTTTCGGGGAAAATACGACAAAAACTTATATTTAAATTATCTGTATAATTTTTAGATACAATATACAATATGGGCGATTGACTGCTGAGGAAGCTGAAATCATTGATGCAGCAAGAGGTGCAGACATTCATTTGAAAGTTCTTACTTTCACAGACGGATATGAAACACTAGTAAGTCCAATCCATATTTATATTTTCGTATATTTAAGATGTAAGGCACTTAACTGATATGAAAGTACCTACGAACAACATACTTATTGGTGTAAGTAGGAAATTTCATACAAATTTGAACAAGAGAAGTGACCTGATTGTGATTGCTGAACGATACAACTCTATGATAGAGTAACCTGGTATACATCACATATATTCATAGCTGTGAGCTTAGCAACAGTTCTCTTTTTTCCTTCCTTGAGGTGGGTCATTTTTCCTGCAGTAATTCGAAGATGGCGCTGAGATCTTCATTAGGCACAGTATAGCTGTCATTGAATATAAGTAGTAAACAAGAGGAGATTTGGCCATTCTCTCTGTCCCGAGTATGCCATCATTGTGTGAGAAATTGTTGAATTTTGGACCATCGTTCATCCTCTGAACCTCACCTCTATTATCCTGTCTCACCATCCTTAATGCACTTGTACACAAAAGTTTGTCCTATGTTCTGGCATAAGGAGTAAAGAAATACTTCCTTTTATGTTACTAATAGTGTTTAGGGCGCTTTTTGATTGATAAAATTTGTTCAGGTTGGTGAAAGAGGCCTTCGACTTAGCGGTGGTGAAAAACAAAGAGTTGCCATAGCCAGAACACTGCTGAAAGCTCCACAAATTGTTCTCCTGGATGAAGCAACAAGCGCTCTAGATACTCAAACTGAGCGGAATATTCAGGTATACATTCTTCAAACTCTTTTATATGTATTAAAAAACGCGTGAACAGAACGAATTCATCTACAAAATTTCAGTCTTTTAACTGAATTTGGAATGGTTGTAGACATGTGCAATGCTTGAGAATCTTCAAAACGCTTGAAATTTCAACATAAAAATTGTGGCAGTTAAACAAATCGAACGAAACCCCTAGTGTGTACTTCCCTTATTTAAAATCAATAAACGCGTCAAATTTTAACCCTCTAACTCAGTCAGCAGAAGCTGTGTAGTAGCGCAAAAACATTATTTTCGGAGATAAATACGAGTAGGTAATAAAAACCACTCCCGTAATTCACTGATGAATTTTGATACAGTGCGATTGTCTATTATTTTAGGGGAAAATAAAACTAATAAAAACCACTCTCGCACTTCTCTGTTGACATTTAATACAGTGCAATTGTCTATTATTCTCGGAGAAAATAAGACTAATAAGAACCTCTTAATCACTGCTCTGCTGACTTTTAATACAGTGCGATTGTCTATTATTTTCGGGGAAAATAAGACTAACAAAAACCATTCCAGCACTTCTCTATTGACATTTGATACAGTTCAATTGTCTATTATTTTCGGGGAAAATAAGAGTAATTAAAACCACATCCGCACTTCACTGTTGACTTTTGATACAGTGAGATAGTGTATTATCTTCGAGGAAAATACGACTAAAAACTTACTTACTTTTACCTATCCTTCTAGGAATCTTTGAACAGAATGTGTTCAAATAGGACGACCATTATTGTTGCTCATAGATTGTCTACAATAATACATGCAGACGAAATTATAGTACTTAAAGATGGAATCATCGCGGAGAGGGGACGGTGAGTAGTGTTTGGGAAGTGTTAGTGATTTTTATTTTTGATAATTTTTCAGGCATGAATATTTGGTGGATAAAAATGGAGTGTACGCCGCAATGTGGAAACAACAATTGAATTCCAATATTGATAATAATTTAGAAACAACTTGATCACAATATTGAATTCTTCATAGATCATCATTTTATAGTAAATAATTCGTAAGCGATGTTCCAATAAATAACCTGGAAAGTAGCATCAATCGAAATAAAAAGATTGTTTAACATGCATGAATTATTTTCTTAAAACTTTGGAATGATTTTCAGATATTTGTTTAAAAATTGTAGAGATAAATTCTCGAGTTTTTAATTATTTTCGTCCATTTACAATGAAATATTCATCTGCACAAGCACATTAAATTTTTTGAAAACGCATCAGAACTTTGGCCATATTTTTCGCGAAATGCATCGTATCGAGCAATAGCAAACCGAATTAAAAAAAAGAATTAATTTTATTGTAAAATAAAAAAGTGCGTGCGTACAAAGTGAACATGTCAGAAGAGAAAGTTCTTTAGCAAACTGATTTTTAAATCTCATTTATATTTATACTAATCTAAAGCTTTATATTTCTGAGACTTAGAGGGAGGGAGAGGAATAATTTAGAAAACAGAATTTATGAAATATTTTTATCTTATATTTTATGCAAAATAGTATATTAAATTCTCAAATCGCAAATTAAAATGCCACATGTTATTTGTAAATATTAAAAGTTCCTAACCTTCAAACGTCAACAATTTAGATTACGTGACTTTGGCAGGTCCACCATTTTCACTGGAGGGCAAACAAACTTTGTTTTGTCTTTTGATCCTCGTTATTGATAGATGCATTTGTTTGTTATTTCGAGTTTTGTAGTGTTTTCAGAGTAAAAATTCAACAAATTCTTGAGTTATGTCTCGTAGCGAATATTATTCAACTCTTACCGTTGATGTAAAAGCCCGCTACGACAAGGAATTGGAGATAATAGACGATATAGACCCATATTCACTTGGAGAAAGTGGGTTGTTCAAGGATCTGGAGTTGATCTCTTCAGTATCTTTAATGAATTTTGTAAATTATCTAATCTTTTGTCATAGCTTCTACACTGGACAGCAGGTAAGCCTATAAATCTTTATTGGCCTACAAATATTATGAGGCTGGGTATGTCCAAGATGTTTTGGCTCGATAAATGGATGATAATGCCTACACTGTTGTTGGAAAGGTAGGCATATCAAACAATTTTATTATTTCTAGTTGTTATATATCACTATTATTTTTTTTATCAATAACTTTCTTATTGTTACAGATTAGACTTTCTTAAAAAGCAAGAGAAAAAAGGTTTGGCTAATCCCGTTATCAGATGGGGCTGTTTCCAGTAGACATTGCACATGTATGGCAGGTTTGGGGGAAATTTGGGGTCATGTGGCAGCATTGTTGTTTTGTTTACAAGCTTGTCCAGCTGAAAACGAAAATGAATCTGTTTCCTCCACACAAAGGCTTGCAGAGTGGCCTGTGCCTTCTACGAAATCCATTGACTTGATTAAATCATTGAACTACTAAGAACTACTTACTAACCTTTTTGAATCGTTTATCTGAAATCACTGTACTTCTTTCGTGTAGATTCAGGGACTGTACATCTTTTTTTTCACCAATTATATATCCCATGTTTTGAGTGGGTACCCAATCTGGGTTTTTCTTATCCTCTACGGCTGGTTGTCCTAAATATATAAGAGCATTACTTTCATTTACCTTTTAGCATCATTGTTTTGTTGTTCTTTCTGTACCGAGTTTTGTACCTTTTTTTAGAATATTATTTTGAAAAATCAAGGAACCAAACTCGAATATAATCAAAATACTCACCCCATAGGAAATGTCATGAACAAATTTTAACATTTCTCAGCATAATTTCACTCAGAGGACCACTTTTTAAAGCCCTAACCCATAAGCCACGCCATTGTTTTGACAAGGCATTTAAATAGTCTCCACGGTTTTTGAGCGCAATGGGAATCCTGCAGAATCGAACTTGGTCTCTTTCAGATCTCATTGAACACTCAACAACATAACAAAACTGTGGCATTTTAATAATATATACCTATATATATATATATATATATATATATATATATATATATATATATATATATATATATATATATATATATATATATATATTTATATTTTTGTCATAATCTTTAATTCAAGTCCCATAATTACATTATATAAACTCAAGTCTAATAGAATTTAATTGAAAAAATATTAATACTAGTGACAAGAAGTGTCCTAAGTCTTGGCCGACTTTACAGTCATGAACTTAAAAATATTACATTTGAGTTTTGGCTCGAAATCACTGTCCTAATGACAGGAATAAAAAAATCTTAATTTTGATCCTGGTCTTCTCGGAGTATCATCCTGGGTCTTTTGTGTTTCCACGGTCTGTCTTCATCATATTCTCCAAGTCTGGTGACGAGGGAGTTCGGATTGGTTGGCAAGTCAGCATACATTTTGACTGCCGTCGCTCTGATGAACTCGATTACACTCGGAATTTCCAAGTCTCGGTGAATCTGGGAGTTACGGACGTACCAAAGAGCGTCCACAGCCATCCTCAGGGATTTGTTCTGCACGATCTGAAGCTTGTTGATGTGGCAATGAGCTGCGTATCCCCAAACTGGAGATGCGTAGGTCATTTCAGGTCGGATGATTAATTTGTATAGCCGGATCTTAGTGGCTATACTGAGCTTGCTCCGTCTGTTGGTCAGGGGGTAGAGGTTCGCCTGAATCGCCTTCGCTCTGTTCGTGCAGTGTTCCACGTGAGGCTTCCATGTTAGCCTTCGGTCGAGGATAACTCCCAGGTACTTCGCCTTGGTCACCCAAGGAATCGGTTGGCCATTCATCAGGATCTGGTCTTCTGGTTGATGTCGTCGGTTGGAGAGGAACAGGGCAGTACTCTTCTCTGGATTGGCAGTGATACACCAGTCCGCAAACCACTCGTTCAAGTTGTCTGCGGCCTCCTGCAGTCTCTGCGTCACCAAATAGGGCTGCCAAGCTCTTGCCATGATGGCTGTGTCATCAGCGTAGAGAGCTAGGGTAGTCCCCTACGTCCTGGGCACATCTCGAGTGAAGAGGTTGAACAACAAATAATATATTGTAAACTCTGTAACGACTTTTACACTGCAAACATAGGCCGAAATGTTTTGTTTGCCCTCCAAGCAACATGGCCGATTTGTTGTGACGTCATCCTAAAATGATCTATAGTGTGTATTCGTTCTCGATCTCCCTTTCTCTCTCGCTCTCTCTCTTTCTCTCTCGCTCTCTTCCTCCTCTCGCTCCATGGATATGTGCTTCATGCTACGTTCGCCCTTTTTCTCTCTCTCCCAATCGGTCTCAATCACTCTCTCCCTCTTTTTGGACAAAAACGTGACGCGTTTCATCCGTAAGAATTTTACCCTCATGCGCGCAAAGAAGTTACACAAAAAATTCGCGAGGTTCATCGCATATTGATTGAAGCAGTTCGTATATATTTCATGTTCGATTCAGTTTAATTTTTAATCACCATATCATTTACGTCAATAATCAATAGCTAATTTTATTCAAACTGATAATGTTATGGAAGAATCACCGGAGTGATGTTAGCTCCCGGCCGGCCAGCTCCAAGCGGCACTTTTCCACCACGGTCAAATAATTTCATTATCGCTTCCTTCGATGGAAGTATTGACATTAGAAGGAGAATCTAAGTGCACCTACTGAAAAATATAAACTTATTTGAAATAATTAAAACTATCTGATATAAAAATGAATGTTTATTTTTATTCGGATTTTATGCGTTCATATACCATTAATCCGATTAAGATGATATAATTTTTGATGGCTTTATTTGTAAGCTGCCGCGAATAAACACTAATTAATTACGAACAGAAATGGAAGAACTATCCAGGAAAATATTTTTATTCTAATATATCTCCCTCAAAGGGCCAGCTCTGAGAACCGAAATATGACTAATCATAGCGATAGAACCAATATTTAGACATTTTTTGTGACTCTGCGAATAGGCGGTCAAGTACAAAGATTATATGTTCACATAGAGAAAACAATGTTCTTTCTATATAAAATTTTTCTTTCGAATATGTGAACCATAAAGGGCCAGTTCCTATTCGCTAACAAAAAAAAAAAAATGAAATTATTTGACCGTGGTGGAAAAGTGCCGCTTGGAGCTGTCCGGCCGAAATCTAACATCACCTCGGTTATGGAATCAGTAATATCGATATCTTGAAAGAGGAAGTCTGTTATCTAATATAAATATACAACCTGCTCTGCTAAAATCACAATCATAATACGCCAACGACATATCTCTAATAAATTATATCAGAACACGTTTTGAATGATTCATCGTAAAATCCATAACATAATAGGGAATCACTCCTTCAACGAGAAATATGATTCAGGAGGCCTCGGTAGACCAGCGGTAAGGCGTACCGCTTGTAAGCCGAGGATGTGGGTTCGAGTCCCACCTTGCTCTTGGGTGTTGTGTATGTCCGGAATTTAGTGGTTCTAATTATAAAGATGAATTGTTGGGTAATGTACATCGTTTACAAGCCCATTGGCCGTTCGGAACCGGCGTTAAACTGTAGGTCCCTCGAGTTAAAAAAAAAAAATATGATTCATATCATCCTCGCCATCGTATTTTAGGCCAAGCTACAGAGATTTGTAGAGAGCATTTTGTGTAAAAAGTGTTAGAAGAAAACCAGCTGCGCCATTGTTTGTAAAATAGTTCCATATGATATAGTGATATGTTTTTCACTCGACTTTATTATTTATAACTTTGTTATTAACAATTTTATGCAGAAAATCGCGTTTTTTTAAGTTTTTTGTCTATAAAGTTGAAACTATCACAGTAATCGTGATGGCGTCCACAGACTAATTGTAGAAAATGAAAAGACGAAAAAAATGAGAGGTCGGACGACTCGATCAGACCCTTAGTTTACGAGAAAATTAGAAAAAAACAGCCAAAATGCAGTTTTTTCAAAAATTCTTAACTCGGTTATTTTTTGAGTTGTACCGTAGATCCTGCGGCCAGTATTAGTTATTGATATAAACTTCATTTGTGCGAAGATCAAGAACTGTTCGATGCATAGTTTTTGATCTGTGGCCATTTGATTATGTTACTATGCAATTTTCCAGCAGACCTGAATGCGACAGGTATCGTCCGATTTCAATTTACTAAAAAGATTTTGAAAGTAGAATTCTCATATTTCAAAACGTTCATCTTGGTATTCCATAAAAACGCTGAGCAATATGTTAAAAATAAAGCTGAACATGACGAAAAACGGCCGAGCGCGTAAGAGTAGTTGAAGAGTGGGGGTGGAGCAGCAGGCAAGGAGAAGTTCATTCGAAAGCGTCGGCATTTTGAACATGACAGTAATTTCTAAACGTTGTCAGATAGTAATTATTGTAAACCCCCAATCTTCAACTACTCTCACGCGCTTGGTCGTTTTTTGTCATGTTCAGCTTTATTTTTAACATATTTATCAGCGTTTTATGAAAAACCAAGATGAACGCTTTGAACTATGAGAATTCTACTTTCAAAATATTTTTAGTAAATTGAAATCGGACCATTCCTGTCGCATTCAGGTCTGCTGGAAAATTGCATAGTAACATAATCAAATGGCAACAGATCAAAAACTATGCATCGGACAGTTCCTGATCTTCGCACAAATGAAGTTTATATCAATAGCTGATACTGGCCCGAGGATCTACGCTACAATTCAAAAAATAAGCGAGTTGAGAATTTTAGAAAAAACTGCGTTTTGGCCGATTTTTTCCGATTTCCTCTCAAACTAAGGGTCTGATCGAGTCGTCCTTCTCATTTTCTTCGTCTCTTCATTTTCTACAATTAGTCTATTGACACCATCACGATTACTCTGATAGTTTCATTTTTATAAGCAAAAAACTTTAAAAATTGCAATTTTTTGTATAAAATTGTTGATAACAAAGTTATAAATAATAAAGTCGAGTGAAAAGCATATCACTATATCATATGAAACTATTTTACAAACAATGGCGCAGCTGGTTTTCTTCTAACACTTTTTACATGAAAAAATCTCTGTAGCTTGGCCTATTTGCGAATGCTCACTCTTTGACTACAAATATTGGCCAATACAAACAAATCGTTGATAAGCTCTTTAAACTTGAAGAGAAATACTGATTTAACATCAAGAGAATTATATGATCTAATATCTAGAAAAAGTAGGTGTCCTCCAATACAATCCAAATTAAGAAACAAAAATTACGATTGGAAAATTGTATGGTCGTGATTGAATTCTCGCACATCACTTGGTGAAACATCATAAAGAATAAAGTATAAACTTTAAAATAAAAACACTTGGCTTATGTTTCACAATATAAAAAATCTTTAGATACTGTACTTAGCAGTAATAAAAAGTCGACATGTTTCGAGCTATGAACTCATTATCAAGACTGACTACAGGAGAGTATTGCATCGTAATTTATAAAACAGACAAAAGCAAAGGTGATACCTGAAAATCAATTTGTTCGTTTACAAGGGGTAATTGACTATTATGGGCGGAACTTATTTCGACAATTTCGAGAAGGTCAAGACGTTTGCCCTTGTTACCTGAATGTAACAATTTGGTTTTGTTGAAATCCAGGAAGTGATTGAATTTTATACAATGTTCAGAGAAGCCAGTGGTATTTTTGTTTTGTAAAATTGACTTTTTATGTTCTTCAACACGAATATTTATATTCCTTCCTGTCTGTCCAATATAGAAAGCAGGAACATTCGTCGCCAAAATATTTTGTAAATACCCACTGTTTTCTCCGATGTTAGATTTTTCTTTATTATTGACAAGAATGACTTCAAGTTTCTTTTATTTGTACAAAATTGTTTTAACGTTATTTTTCGATAGTCTGTTACAAATTTTGCTACTCAAATTAGGCACATAATTTATTGGGAAGTATTTTTGTTCTTCATTAATAGTTTGCGTGTGGGTATTATGAATGCAACAGATACTTTCTTCGTTTTTTCCCAATGAGCTTGTCGATAAGACTTTCATTGTAACCGTTATTGATGGCTAATAATTTAATTGTATTAACTTCAGTTTGAAAATTTGTTTCCGATAATGGAATCGTGAACAACCTATGTATGAACGAATGAAAAGCACTGAGTTTTATTTTAATGTGTTGGTTACTGTCGCTGTGAATTAAAGTATCTGTGAAGGTTGGTTTTCTATAAATGTTGAAAGTAAGAGAATTCAAATTCCTAGCAATCTGAACGTCTAAGAAATTCAAGGTACCGTTTTCGTTTTCTACTTCTTTTGTAAATTGAATCGAGTTGTAGAAAGTATTTATATATTTAAGGAAATTATCTAACTGCCTATCTGTACCGGTCCAAATACAAAAAATATCATCTACATAACGTCTCCATAATATAATATACAAACAAGAAGACGGATTGCCCATGGGATCACCGTTATCGCCTTTGTTGAGTGAAATTTTCATGAATAACTTAGAAGAAAAAATTTTCAATACTGATAATAATTTAATTACTAACGTTTTATTATGGAGACGTTATGTAGATGATATTTTTTGTATTTGGACCGGTACAGATAGGCAGTTAGATAATTTCCTTAAATATATAAATACTTTCTACAACTCGATTCAATTTACAAAAGAAGTAGAAAACGAAAACGGTACCTTGAATTTCTTAGACGTTCAGATTGCTAGGAATTTGAATTCTCTTACTTTCAACATTTATAGAAAACCAACCTTCACAGATACTTTAATTCACAGCGACAGTAACCAACACATTAAAAAAAACTCAGTGCTTTTCATTCGTTCATACATAGGTTGTTCACGATTCCATTATCGGAAACAAATTTTCAAACTGAAGTTAATACAATTAAATTATTAGCCATCAATAACGGTTACAATGAAAGTCTTATCGACAAGCTCATTGGGAAAAAACGAAGAAAGTATCTGTTGCATTCAATATACCCCACCGCAAACTATTAATGAAGAACAAAAATACTTCCCAATAAATTATGTGCCTAATTTGAGTAGCAAAATTTGTAACAGACTATCGAAAAATAACGTTAAAACAATTTGTACAAATAAAAGAAACTTGAAGTCATTCTTGGTCAATAATAAAGAAAAATCTAACATCGGAGAAAACAGTGGTATTTACAAAATATTTTGCGACGAATGTCCTGCTTTCTATATTGGACAGACAGGAAGGAATATAAATATTCGTGTTGAAGAACATAAAAAGTCAATTTTACAAAACAAAAATACCACTGGCTTCTCTGAACATTGTATAAAATTCAATCACTTCCTGGATTTCAACAAAACCAAATTGTTACATTCAGGTAACAAGGGCAAACGTCTTGACCTTCTCGAAATTGTCGAAATAAGTTCCGCCCATAATAGTCAATTACCCCTTGTAAACGAACAAATTGATTTTCAGGTATCACCTTTGCTTTTGTCTGTTTTATAAATTACGATGCAATACTCTCCTGTAGTCAGTCTTGATAATGAGTTCATAGCTCGAAACATGTCGACTTTTTATTACTGCTAAGTACAGTATCTAAAGATTTTTTATATTGTGAAACATAAGCCAAGTGTTTTTATTTTAAAGTTTATACTTTATATATATATATATATATATATATATATATTTATATCTTTTTATATCTATATATATATAATTTTATCTATATATATATATATATATATATATATATATATATATATATATATATATATATATATATATATATATATATGGCGCCACACACGTTCCAAAAGTTATTATGACATTATATAATCAGTGGTTTTCGTCATAAGTGACGGTCAACCTTTTTCATACTTCTCGTTATATTGTGCCTACTAAATAACTAAAATATTAGCGAAAATCGCTATCTAATTCATGGAAAATCCGGGATCTTCAGAGTAATAATCTGAATAATCAATGTGTCTATAAGTGAAATATATCTTATCAGATTACCTATTCCATTTCGAGTGAAATGAAATTTTTATATATGATTTATTACAGTCTGAAAAAATCGTTGTGTTAATTTGATTGCGTTGAACATTGGTTTTCCAAAAGAAAATTAATCAATTGGTGGCTGATACCGTTTTGTTCATAGTGAACAGCGTCCTTAGAAATCTATTAGCTGAATATAATAATCAAATTTGCTGAGAGATTGGAATAAAAATGCCTGAACATCCCAAAAATTATGAACATCGCCCAAAAGATGAACATCATGAGCATTGTCAAAAAGATGACCATCCTGAACATCACGAAAATCATGGACATCGACAAAAAGATGAACATCATGAACATCAAAAACACGACAAAATCTTCAAGCAACAACGCCAAGTGAATTGGGTCGGAGCATGTGCGGATAGTTTTTGTTGTTGTTGCCTAACAATGATACAATGTTTCACATGATTAGAGAAAGAATAAAAGGAAAATTCAGTGTTGCATAATATGTTATTGAGTACAAGGTATTAATTTGATGTTGAGTGAATTTGTTCTTATGGTTCAATGCATTTTTTATTATTATTCTATAATAATAAAATAAATTTTTTATATAAATAGGTTTACTATTCGAGTTCGTTTTTGTCTATGCTTTACTATCACTTACCTCCTTTTTGTTTATTTACAATAACAGACAATTATGAGGCGTGTCACCGCCAAAGGGCCTATATCCACCGCCACAAATTTTTCAGTATTTGCAAAAAACTGTTAAAAATAAACTACAGTGATAATAGCCACTAGAACTCGTTTAAATTATGTTTACTAACTTATTATATGAATATTTATAGAGAACGTTAACGTGAAATGTAGGAAATAGCCGTGAAGTAGCTTAAAAGTTTGGATATAGAACCTTTTGCTGTAATGAAATGGATATAGGAAGCTTTGCAACAACAATATTAGGATTTAGGCTGGTTTGGCGTGATATACTCAAATAATTATGAGATGTTTATCTTTATTTATGTTTTAAATAAAAAAATTAAATCAAAAATTTATATTTTAGAACAAAAGTTAAAAAAAATTACAGTGTCTCATCTGCATGTCCTTCACAAAACTCATCTTGTCCTTCGGGGTCCTCCATGTCATTTGTTGCAGTTGTTTCTAAAGAAATCTCGGCTGTGCTTCCCGAAATCACATTCCTATAGATGGAGCATTCTTCCAGTGTGTCCCAGGTTTCGCCAAAGTGCTTCCTTAGAAGCTTTTTTACATCATCAATCTTTGCTGCTTTTAAAGTGACTCCCAACGGTATTTCAGCTGGCAATGGAATCGAACTTATTTTGACACCCTTTTTAACAACCAATTTACCATAGTTTAGGTCACTGTTATAACTTGTTTCACCTCCGACCAAGATATTTTGCTTTTTTGATTTAGTAAGAATGAACCGTTTTGCTTCATTAAATTTGAATTGCCAAGATGTAGTTTTTTTGAAGTAACTCCCAACTAAAGTTTTCCAATCGTAAACCTTCAAGTCAGTGCCCAGTTTAAAAATAGTGCAGTGCTCCGAAAAAACGCGCTCATATTCTGTTCGTTGTATTATTACTGGTAGCTTACGAAGTTTTTTCTCTATGGAAGCAAATACACGGTCGGGTGGCAAAAACGAATGACCAGTGATTGGAAAAATACTTTCAATTTTTTTAATGTTAGGAGGAGCGACTCGTGTCAAGAAGTAACTTAGCATTCCAATCATGACCGAATTACGGTTTTGACCACCGCAACCATCAGCGCAAAGCCTAATTTTTGAGTAGATGGTCAAATCAAGGACTGATAATAGATAAAAAATTGCTGACGCAATTTCATTCGCACCCTTTTTGTGCTCATGTTCCATCCAATTATAGCAATATACATTCTCCGGAGTCAAAAATCTTTTGAGGTCCCCTTTACAATAGTGAA
>JARQZK010003696.1:157500-162500 GCA_030704885.1 Cynegetis impunctata | reverse complement strand
AATTTATTATTGACTTCCTCAGGAGAAAATCTACAAAAGTGAAATACAAACAGTTGAAAAAACAGACGACAAAAAAACCAATCTACTTACAAATACACAAAATCAGTCACTAAATAAATTAACACGAACGATCAACAACATGTTCGGAACGAGACTAATCATAGAAAATATCACAAATAAAGAACAGGTACACATGAGACAATGATTTAAAAACAAAACTACAGAGTGATAGATATTAAAATAAGTTCTAAACTGCCCTACATCTGATCTAAAATTAATAGAATTTTTATTTTTCTTGATGGCACATATCAAGGACCAATCTGCTCTTATAATTTTCTTCTATTTCTAATATTTTTACTTTGTCATAATCAAAGCAATGACCAGTGTTTTTATGATGTTCTATTACTGCACAAGAATTTTTACCTAATCGGCAATCACTATTGCGTTGTGTCAATCTTTGTTTAATCCACTGTGATGTCTGTCCAACATAGCAACACCACAACACACCCCACATGTGATTTCATAAATGACATTACTATTGTGTATTGTGAGGGTGTTTTGTCTTTAATCCTATAAAACAAGTCCAATTTTTTAAGTATATTGTATTTTGCTATTTTTATATGTGGAAAATCATTGAAACAAAGTATTATCTGAGGTGATAACTTTTCCACAAAAGGAAGTTTTTTGAATTTTGTTTGTATATTGTCCTCCTTAGTTGGTGCATCTAAATTGTTGTTATAATAAATCAATATCTTGCCTAGGATAACCATTTTTGATAAATATATTGAACAGCTTTTCCACATTAACTTACAGTTCACAGTCCAAATTGAAACAAATCGCAGTGTTCCATTTTTGGATACCTACTAGGCTTATCAGAACTGCAAATAATACAATAATATTGGATTGGTACCAGAAAGAGTCTGCTTCTGGGCGATTTATAAACTATTTTTCTTATCACCCGAGTAGCCAAAATTACAATATGGTAGTCAATATGAGGAAAAGAATCACACATATAAGCCATGAGAGCTTGCTGACACCAAATTTGAAAAGGCTGTTCAATATATTTGTCAACAATGGTTATCCTAGGCACATAATCAAGAGATTGATTTATTATAACAACACTCTAGATGCACCAACAATATACAAACAAAATTCAAAAAACTTCCTTTTGTGGAAAAGTTATCTCCTCAGATAATACGTTGTTTCAAATATTTTCCACGTATAAAAATAGCAAAATAAAACATACTTAAGAATTTGGATTAGTTTTCTAGGATTAAAGATAAAACACCCTTACAATACCACAGTAATTTCATTTATGAAATCCCATGTGGGGTGTGTTGTGGTGCTATGTTGGACAGACATCACAGTGGATTAAACAAAGATTGACAAAACACAAGAGTGATTGCCGATTAGGTGAAAAGTCTTGTGCAGTAGTAGAACATAAAAAAACCACTTAGACCGATAGCCGAGAGGGTTTTTGCATGTATCATAGGCCCCACGACGAGGCTTTGGGGGCTGATAGACAATGTTATTCCCAACTTTGAATTCTCGGTATGGCACCCCTAAAGTGTAGCTTTTAGGAGGGGTGAATTTTCAAACGTGTTGTCTATATCCGTGCCGCTGGATCATAGGCCCCACTTTGATTCTTGTAATATGTGGTCAAGCAAGTCGCCAAAGTCCGCAACAGTGGGGCCTTTGATACACTTAACCTATAAAAATGTGACATCTTTTTAAGCCAATATCTGACGTTGGTGACATCGCATGGGTATGGCGCTTTCAGAACTTTGTTCAGGACATCAAAATGAACAACGTCAAAAAGATGAACATCCTGAACATCACGAAAATCATGAACATCGACAAAAAGATGAACATCAAGAACATCTTAAACACGACAGACCTCAAAAAAGCAGTTATAATATCTTCAAGCAACAACGCCCAGTGAATCGGGTCAGAGAATGTTTGGATTGTTTTTGTTGTTTATGCCTAATAATGGTAGAATGTTTCAAATGATTAGTGAAAGAATAAAAGGAAAATTCAGTGTTGTACAATATGTTATTGAGTACAATGTATTAATTTGATATTGAGTGAATTTGTTCTTATGGTACTTCAATGCATTTTTTATTATTATTCTATAATAATAAAGTAATTTTTTTATAAAATTGGGTTTACTACTCAAGTTCGTTTTTGCCTATGCTGTACTATCACTTACCTCCTTTTTGTTTATTTCCAATAACAGACAATTGAGAGTTGAAAATATATTTTATTGAAAAGCTGACATTTAGTATCGAAATAGGTTACCTACTCTATCAAATATGTTTGAAAACTTTTTAGGGAGCACTATTACTATGATATTCTCAAATTTTCAATTTCTGAAAGTTTATAAATATCATAGTAATGGTGGTCCTTAAAATATTTCGAAAATGTATCGAATTTCGGTACTTTTTCTAGGTATAAAACTGATTTAAAAAGGGCTCCTGCAACTCCCTGTTGACTATCGATTCAGTGCAATAGTTTTGTTATGTAGAGGAAAATACGACTAAAAGCACCATTTCAACGTATATAATAAATTCTATGATAGGTTCAACCAACATACATTTACGAAAATGATTAAAAAATTATATTTTCTAATTAATATTCTTGTGGAATAAAGTATCTTAAATGGTGGCAGTCTTTCCAGAATTTAAATATGTCTTTAATCCGAATTAAAATTAAAATCAAATACTCCCTAAATTGAAGTTGTTGTTAACCAATATATTTCTATGAAGTATTGATAGTATTTATTTATAACGATAACGAATCCTTTGGTGTAGTCACATTCGAAAACAAATATTGCCTAATACACTTTTGCCGTTTTCGACAAAAAAAAAGACATACTTGGAGATGAAACTAAAGTTATGAAAATGTTTGATAGTACATAATAAAATTGAGACTAAATGAAAAATGCGTATTCTACGGGGGTGGTCCACGGAAAGTGGCTCACCCCTATAACTTTTTCGTTTTCGGACATAATGGAATGAAATTTGGAGGATCTGTTTGATGCGTAAAACAGCATTTAAGCACATGTAACTCAACTTAATGCAAATTCCGGATTCACCGGAAGTGACATAAACTTTCGTTCTTTAAATGAGAAACCTGGTATGTTTTCAGTTTTGTTGTCTCCACATGACATGAAGAAGAGAGTACTATTCTTGAAACGTTTATTAAACGAGTTATTAATTTAATTTGAAGTATTTGGCAAACCTGGAACAAACAAAATCAAATCAAATCTGTAATAAATATATATATATATATATATATATATATATATATATATATATATATATATATTTATATATATATATATATATATATATATATATATATATAAATAATTGAAAATTATTAGCAATAGCAGGCTTGGCGAATCTCAAAAAACTCGATTTTATGAAAAAGTTCCGTCACGACATTCCTGGCTTTTTCAAAACTTTTGAAATATTGAAGTTTCTTCGACATTTATTTATCAATAAATGTCAAAGAAATTTCAATATTTCAAAAATTTTGAAAAAGGCACGAATGTGGCGAAACGTAAAATCGAGTTTTTTGAGATTCACCAAGCCTGTTATTGTGTTATTGCTAATAATTTTCAAAAAGTTAAAAATAGTTCACAGGCAACAACAATTCAAATATATATATATATATATATATATATATATATATATATATATATATATATATATATATATATATATATATATCACCATGTGGAGCACTGCAGGCCTAAGTTTTTGAACCTCCGAATGTTGACACTATCCTGTCTGTACATCTTTAACTTGCTCTGCTATATCAAGGGTAATGAGAACTCATACATTAAGAACATGGATCTGCACAACTATCACACAAGAGATAATCATAGGATGCACTTCCCTTTTTGAAGGTTGAACGTTATGCAAAACTTACATGTATACCAAGGTATAAATTTACCTATTTAATAAAATGAGCAACCTTAGGCACATTAATGTGAGAATGTCAATTTTCAAACATCGAGTGAAGGAGTTTTCGCTAAAAAAGGCATTTTGCTCTGTGGAGGAATTTATGAATGTTCACTTATGATATAATTTATGAGATATAAATGTATGTTTATTATCTTGTATTTTCTGGAGCAATAAATTATATTATCATTATTATATATATATATATATATATATATATATATATATATATATATATATATATATATATATATGAAAAACTTGGTTCTCGGGTAGAACCGCGTAAAAGATTTGAAAAATCTCGACGTTTCGGCTCCTTTTGCGAAGCCATCTTCAGGAGAATTAGAAGGGAAAATAATTCAGATACGTGGCCTCAATCTGCCTACTCCACGAATCGAATTAGGAGGAATCGGAAATAATACGATTGCGTGGTCTCAACCTGCCTACTCCACCAACCGTACTGCTTCCTGTCAACTCTGAAGTCTCAACGTGCCTACTCTTCAGAGTCAACTGACGGGCCGATCGTCGCGTGGCCGTATTTATAGGGAAGGGGGGCGGGTACTCCATTGACGTAGTTATTGACGTAGTATTGACGTCAATGGGGTGTTCACGCACGGTACCAGTGCGGGATGCACTCCGATTGGGTGTGACACGGCGACCGCTGAGAAGCGGCTTCCATGCTGATGGGAGTCTGTGACTGTCATCTCTGGTGTTCAAACAATTTGGACGTTTTTCTATTTCTACAGCTTCACGAAAAATTCGGGATTTGAAAGATCGGACGGAAGCAATAGTTCTTGTATTGGGGAAATCGATAATGTGGCCTGTTTGGGTGTGATGTTGGGAAAGGGCGTTGGTGATATCTGAATGTCTTACTGAAAGTGAATGTTCCTTGGCACGGACCTGAATTCGTCGGTTCGTTTGTCCTATATAAGAACGAGGACAATTGGAACAGGGAATCTCATAAACACCGTGATTTTCGTTAGGAATTTTATCCTTGACGGATCTGACCAACTGGGAGAGTTTTTGTTGGGT
>JARQZK010003696.1:0-152500 GCA_030704885.1 Cynegetis impunctata | reverse complement strand
AACAGAATCGAAGTTTTTTCATTTAGAAAAAAAATGAGAGCCAAACAACATCGGATGACTCCTTTTGGCCACCTTGTATATATATAGTATATATATATATATATATATATATATATATATATATATATATATATATATATATTTATATCTATATATATATATATTGGATATCTGTCACATTCGTATCATATCTGAAGAAACTTTGAATCCCATCGATTGCTCTATCCATCGAAACATGGTTATGTCTTCAGACAGTATATGAAACAGATGTAGCAGATAATCTCTTACGTTAAGTTGATAAACTGCACTCTTTGGATTATGGAATGGCGTTCATTTTTCTTCTTGTGTAGAAAGTAGAATGCTATTGAATACCATTTAATTAAACTAGGGTTTCGATTTTCGAACCACATTCTATGGGTTTTCCATAAATTTTCGTTAAGGTTATCATTCTGGGTAGATCTTCCATGGCGAGCTACACACGGACGTGTCTTGATACATCGACGTGCAACCAATAACATGCAACTTGATTGCGTCCATACGTACGTACAAAACCATAGTTTTGTCCAGTCTGCTAAAATGTTTGTCCAGATGTCTGAGCAGGAGGAATATTCAGCTCTGGTGGCAGTGGCGTGTACAAAAAAAAGGAAAATGAAAATCGTCGCCGAATGTGGTCTGAAGGTTGGTTTCTAAAACGATAAAATTTTTCACACATTCACCTGTTAGAAAAATGGAGGTTAGAACTAGAGGACTCTCGTAATTACGTAAGGATGGACGAAGAAACCTATTCGTAACTATTAGACATGGTTATTCCATTAATAAAACGTCAAGACACAATGATGAGATTGGCAATAACTGCAGAAATTACTGCAAAAAATTACCAATATTTAAAATTCACTACTTTAATTTCTTCGAAAGCCTCACCGTAATTCTTCTCTTCGAGATAAAAACTTTTTCATTTTATCTCCGATACTCACCACGGAGACTATTGATTTTAGCGACAACTGTACTTTTTGAAGCATTTGGTTAAATGATACAAAAAGTACAGTTGTTGCTGAAATCAATAGTCTCCGTGGGCCTCGGTAGGCCAGCGGTGAGCGACTACCGCCTTGTACCGTTTGTTGACCGAGGATGTGGGTTCGAGTCCCACCTTGCTCTTGGGCGTTGTGTATGTCCTGAATTTAGTGGTTCTAGTTATGAGATTGAGTGTTGGGTAATGTACATTGTTTACAAGCCCATTGGCCGTTCGGAACCGGCGTTAAACTGTAGGTCCCTCGAGTTTAAAAAAAAATAGTCTCCGTGGTGAGTATCGGAGATAAAATGAAAAAGTTTTTATCTCGAAGATGAGTGGCACGGTCAGGCTTTCGGAGATAATAAAGTAGTGAATTTTAAATCTTGGTAATTTCTTGCAGTAATTTCTGCAGTTATTGCCAATCTCATCATTGTGTCTTGACTTAACCGCCGCTACTGCTTGAAAAACGCACACTCCTCGGTAATTTGCATCCACACGTAGATACTTAAATGCATTCGTTGGAAAGCGCATCCAAAAATTCAAGCGATTCCTGAAATCATCAACGCGGCATTCATCCGGATTGTGCGTTTTTTGCATCCACATTAACGTTATTGGTTGCACGTTCTTGGATGCACGTTGATGTATTAAGACATCGACGTCCGTGTGTAGGGTCCTCATCGTGTCACTGTGATGTTTTGTTAATTGAGCCAATTTGAATGGAGTAGCTAAAGCTAACCTTCAATTTCCAGTATGTTGATCTTATATTGAGATAATCTATCTGGCCTCAGGGTTTCTCAATGACAGTATCTTTCACTTGCTCAATTCAACTTATGTACTCACAGATCTGAGGAAAACAAATAATTTACTTAAGATTATTCAATTTTTGATTGACGTATCAATAAAAGTTTAAGTGAAATCGAAATAGTATATACAAGTAATATATACAAAGATGTGAAGAAATAAAAACTAAAGAATCAATTGAAGAACTCATATAATGTTCAAATCTTTTACAGTTCAAGACTGCTTGCTTCAACTCATGGAGGAACTTAAACATTTTACTACCTATTTTATGGCCCAGAGAACTGCAGCTCCAAATATGTTTCATTCTTTCTTTCGTTCTTCTCGCATTAAAGTCTTTAGTTAATATATATATTCCAATATATAGTAAACTCATTGGTGAGTTACAAACATCTTTAAATTTTCGAAACAATTCAATAATTATTTTTGTAGTGGATAGTTTGACCTCTGATAAAGATGAAGATCTGGAATTCAGATGGGATTTGATTTGTACATACGTTGTTCTGAAGTATCTTCAAGAACTAAATGAAATCAGGGATATACTATGGGTAAAAGTGGAAAACAGTATGAAAACACAATTAGAGGTGAGTAGAGGTATGCTATTCAATTCTAATCAAATACAATATGCATTGATGACTGATGGAAAGAGAGGGTGATCTTGGAAGGTTAAAGAATAGTGAAGGAATAGTAGGATCAGTTGTCAATATTAAAATTCAATTTTGTTAACATTAATAGTTCACTAAAATAAAAATAAACTGTTTCCACGATCTTGGAAAAATTCACTACATTTGGCACTATCTTCTGTGCCAAAAGCTTAACTATTTAGTGCAAAAAGTAATTTACTTTTTGCACTAGTGAAAAAAATACGTTTACTATACTACGTGTTCAGTCTAATAATAATATTTTTTCTTGTAATTTCAATGTCCTTATGAACATGGTAACAATAGGTACTAATATGCTATTTCTCAAAACGTTACTGTTTTATATTTAATATATTATATATATATATATATATATATATATATATATATATATATATATATATATATAATATATATATAAATTATTATATATATTATATTATATATATATATGGCGATAAATCATATCTATATATATTATAATATATATATATATATATATATATATATATATATATATATATATATATATATATCTGCGAAACCGCTATAGATATACGCATGGGTTATAACGTGCTGCCTCTAGCGGTTCAAAGTCGTCATGAAACATCCTCATATATTAATACAGTCCAACAGAATTTCTCGGCTTCGCCTCGGGTTTCAATACTCATGCAATTTTGAGCACTCTTAGGATTCTTTCCCTAGGTCAATAATGCACTATGCCTGCTTCAAGTTTTACATTCTTTTTATCGTTTTCCAAATTGTTTTCGGACGATAACTTCTACTTTCACTTGGCAACAAACGCTTGGTACTGGGCGTCATTCGTGTCGCCTACTTTGTATGATGAAATATGCACTATATATATATATATATATATATATATATATATATATATATATATATATATATATATATATATATATATATATATAAAAAAGTTTAATAAACAAATTTAATCATGTTTGAGGCTTGTGTTGAAATAAATTGTAGAATAATGGTATTATTGCCTTGATTTTCATGTGATTAAATTTGTTTATTAAACTTTTTTATTTATTTTGTTAAACTCCTTTTGATCGAAAATACACAACTAATAAATTTTAACACATTAAGTGTATTACATAGTTGAATTCAGAATGAAAAGATCTTTAATATGAGCAGTCACACGATCACCTTTAAATTTGATATTTTATAATGACATGACGTCATAGCTACGGCAATGATTTCGCTGACGTCATGAGGGATTCGCAATATTATAAAATCCGTCCAATTGCTGCATACCAAATTTTATGAAGTTATCTTCAGCCGTTTTAGAGTTATAGCCTGTCTAAAAAATTCTGGGACATCCTGTATATATATACATATATATATATATATAATATAGTATATATATATATATATATATATATATATATATACATATATATATATATTAATATAATAAATATTTATAGAAATATAGTGGATGGAATCTATCCTAACTTCAGAAATAGAGTTCCAAGAGGTATAAAAAAGTTACAAAATTCACTTCCGCACTTCACTGTTAAATTTCGAAAGAGTGAAATAGTCTATATTTTGGGTGAAAATATTACTCAAAAAAGGCAAATAACGTTGTATTCTCAACATGAATGAATATTTAGTAATATTGTTTTCCAAACTACCTAAAAAGCAACAAACATTCTGATGAACCAGCTTCAACAGATAATCACATATTTTCTTCATTCGTAGGTCAGTATATTTTCCCATATCCAAAATCTTTCATTACGTTGGCATATGAACAGAAAAACTGGAGAAGTATTGAAAGTAATGGAAATTAGTTGTCATGGTGTGAATTCTTTGATTCATTCAGTTTGCTTCACAATGTTGCCAACTATAGTCGATATTTTCATATCAGTTGGTTATTTTACTGTAGTATTTGATTTCTGGTTTGGTCTTACAATATTCTTATCTATGATGGTCTACTTTGGTGAGTACCTACGTCTAATTTGGGAAGCAATTTTAAATTCATTTAATGTTCTTTTTTGAGTTGTGTCCCATAGAGGATTCGTATATAGAACTGAAGTAATGAAAGAGGATCATGAAGCAACTAATGAAATAAGAAATAAGTCTCTTGATTCATTTCTGAATTTCGAAACAGTCAAATATTTTGGCAATGAGAAATATGAAATAAATAATTTCAAAAAATCAGTGGATCGTTTTTATGTAAGTGGTAGAAAATGTGGATTGGTTACAGAAAATAGATTTAAAGTGAAACAGAATCATATTATAATTCTAAGCACTTAAACCTGCTCAGGATAGGTTTTCGGAGTTTACTCCTCAAGGAACTATTTTCATATTTAGCCCGCGTTTGAAAATTTTATAAGGAGTAAAATCGAATGTTAACATAAAATGAAATGTTACGTTTCTCTACGCTAGTATTATGCGCACCTTTCACTTTTCTGTTCAAAACAAGAAAATTTTCTGTTCAAAACAAAAGGACTTTATAAGTGAATAATATACTATGAATAAGTATCATACAAGAGACAAAAGTTTGTTTAGAAAAAAGTCTAACAGAAAAATACTGTAGTCCACAGAATTATGTCCAGTATTCTCATGAAATACCCTTCCTCAAGTACTGAGACATTCTGAAAAACCTGAAATAAGATTTTATAATATAAAATATACCCAATAAAAATATTTTATAAATTGGGGTATTGGACAATGTACAAAACAATTATCTAATTCTGTGTTATTAAAACTGTGCGATTGGAAATAGTTTTTTATAAGTTGTGGAACAAATATTTCCAATCTCTTGATTTGAGGACTCTCAAAGTATTTATTTCTTTGAAAAATCACGAAAAATCTATTCTCTGAAACAATAAATTTTCTAGGCTGAAAGTAGTCATATGTAGTTATGTTATATTTCTATTTAATTTTCAGAAAGGTGGACTGAAGTCGAGCATAATGTATGCTGCTGTCGATTCTCTACAAAATTTAGTAATCAATGTTAGTTTACTTATCGGAAGTTTGATTTGCGCTTATAGAGTGGCGAAAACTAAAGAACTGACAGTTGGCCACTACGTTATGTTCTCGAGTTACATTGTCCAATTATATAACTCTGTAGACTGGTTTGATTACTTTATTAGGTATGTATATCCCGTGATATTTTTTAATTTAGAAAAAATGCCAGTGGTATTTTTATTTTGTAAAATTGACTTTTTATGTTCTTCAACACGAATGTTTATATTCCTTCCTGTTTGTCCAATATAAAAAGCAGGGACATTCGTCGAAAAATATTTTGTAAACACCACTGTTTTCTCCGATGTTAGATTTTTCTTTATTATTCACCAAGAATTACTTCAAGTTTCTTTTATTTGTACAAATTGTTTTAACGTTATTTTTCGATAGTCTGTTACAATTTTTGCTACTCAATTTTACAAAATATAAACACCACTGGCTTCTCCCAGCATTGTATAAAATTTAATCTTTTCCTGGATTTCAACAAAACCCAATTGTTACATTCAGGTAACAAAGGGAAGCGCCTTGACCTTCTTTAAATTCTCAAAATAAGTTCCGCCCATAATAGTCAATTACCCCTTGTAAACGAACAAATTTATTTTCAGGTATCACCTTTGCTTTTGTCTGTTTTATAAAATAAGATGTAATACTCTCCTGTAGTCAGTCTTGACGATGAGTTCATAACTTGAAACATGTCGACTATTCTTTACTGCTAAATACAGTATCTGAATATTTTTATATAGTTAAACATAAGCCAAGTGTGTTTTATTTTAAAGTTTATACTTTATTCTTTATGATGTTTCACCAAGTGATGTCCGAAAATTCAATTTCAGTTATATAATATATATATATAATATATATATATATATATATATATATATATATATATATATATATATATATATATATAAATTAAAAATCTTGTTATCGACCGTACTTTAATTTATATATATTAGGATATCAGGTAAGGCGGTCTGTCAGGAAAATGAAACTCTTATTTTCTCATCAACTGGACGTCCAGTCGTGTTGCATCCGTTGAATGTTTGTGTTTATATTTTAATTTTACCAAAAATTAGAGCTTATTAACTCCTGATGAAGTCACAAATGGTGACGAAATATTGAGTTGATGAGAAAATAAGAATTTCATTTTCCCGACAGACCGCTTACCTGATATCCTAATATAAATATATATATATATATATATATATATATATAATATATATATATATATTATATATATATATATATTATATATATATATATATATATATATATATAATATAATATATATATATATATATATATATATATAATATATATATATATATATATATAATATATATATATATATATCAGGGGCGGCTAGTCAAAGGAGGCTAAGGAGGCTAAGCCTCCTCAATAATATTCCGTGTATCACTAATATATTATATTGAATAGTCAGCATTCAGCATATTCATATTAATCAAAATCATATAATTTTATGCACCTACCTTCCTTTCAACCTACATTGAATAATATAATTAATTAATTACGGTAGAAGGTATTTACAGTTACTGCTGTTCTTTCATTTCAAGAGTAGTGGCAACGCTGCGGAGACATGGAAAGGTATATTCTCTACGTACATTATGCCTGCCACAGAAAAGCAAACAACGGTGCTAATACTCCGAATGAATACTTCATTGCAATAGAAAAGCAAAACACATGTAAATGGCAACACCGATAGAGCCCAGTCTCATACAATGTCGACCAATCACAACTATAGAATTTCGCGTGACATCGAGTGAATTCGTTGGAGAGCATTAATCGTAGGTTGATCGTAGTTACTAATGGCAGCGTGTTTACTTATATTGCTCGCGTGTGACTTATTGGAATATTTGTTATCCCATAACTTTAGTGCACTAAGTTATGAGGATAAAGTTTTGATAAAAACATTGCGACCTACCCCTGAATTAAACAATTTGCTGAATTAAACAATTTGGTGCAGCGTAACAGACAACAAAACCGTGTTGTTTATAATGACAATGAAATTTTGGGGCAAAATGAAAATCATGTGAGTACTATTAAATACCTTTTTGATAATGATTTGAATCATGATTTACCCCAAGTTTATAAACTCTTATGTCTAATTGTTTCTATCCCGGTGACATCGGCTTCCGTAGAGCGCTCGTTTTCCACTCTTAAGAGAATTAAAACTTATTTACGAAATTCAATGAGCCAGGATCGTTTGAAAAATATTAGTTTGTTGTCTATTGAAAAGGAATTGGTAAAACTTTTGGCGAAAGACAAAAAAATTTTATGAGGATATTATAGATCATTTTGCTAACGTTAAAGATCGCAGAATCCCGCTAATCTTCAAAAATATATAACTTTTTATTTGCTGTCCCACACATATTTGCACATTTTATTTTTCACAGTTTTGTTTGTGGTACTAGATACTTTATTACTTAGTATTATACCAAATAATTCGTTGTTCCTTGTAAAAATCTTAAAAAGAATTTATTTTTTGTTTGATTTCATGCAAACATTATTTTTTATTAAGGCTTCTGCCTTGGCATTGGCATCTATGCAGGAATTATAATATATAGATGTCTCTGCAAATTAATTTTTTTTAATTTTTTTTTTTATGTCTAAATGTATATTTTATTATTTTATTTTATTTTTATTTTGTTTTTCTTTTATGACAAGTATTTTATTTTAATCTATTTTTGGGAGGGTCCTATTTTATTTTTTTGGCAAGAAAAAAACTCTCACCTCCCCGTTGGTTCTTGCTGGGCAACAATTGATTAATTCCTCGAATAAGTAACAAATTCGTTAAGTAGGTAGGTAGTTCCTATTTTGTGATAGAAAAAAAAATATGATGAATAGATGAATGATTAATTGGCTGAGAAGAGTTTTTGTGAATATTATAAATAGGAGTTGTAGGTCTCAAGGTATACACTCGAAAGTGAAAACAATTTTTTTCCAAACAAATTAATAGCTTAGGGTGCTTGTTTTACTTTGATTTCTAAATTATAAGGCGGTTGACCTTGAAATCCTGAAAATTTTCGCCTATGGTGTATTTTTTAACACCTCTTGTAGCCTCCTCAAACCAAAACCTCACGAGCCGCCACTGATATATATATATATATATATATATATATATATATATATATATATATATATAATATATATATATATATATATATATATATATATATATATGTATATTATACAGGTTCTCTAGAAAAGGTTATAATAATAAACATTTTATAGATCAGTTCAAAAAGATTTGAGTAGTATTCAAGATGTACTGAAAGTTTTAAAAGAAGAACAGGAAGTGTCAGATTCACCAAATGCCAGGGAACTAGAAGTAGTCGAGGGTGCTTTAAGTTTCAAGAATGTATTTTTCGAATATGTTTCTAATCAACCAGTTCTGAGAAATGTATCGTTTGATGTACCACCTGGTAGTACCATAGCTTTTGTAAGAATCAACTTTCAAGGATATTTCAATTTTCTATATGGAATTATTTTAGGTGGGACCTTCTGGTGCTGGTAAAAGTACTATAGTTAGGCTATTGTGCAGATTCTATGATGTAAGTTCTGGTTCTATCATTATAGACGGACAAAATATTAAAGATGTAACACAAGAGTCATTAAGAAAGGCTATTGGAGTGGTGCCACAAGATACGGTCCTGTTCAACGATACAATTGGGTATAGTATTTTTCAACAAGATTTTGCGATGTGAAAGTATATGGATTGATTACATTTGAAGTTTGAAGATGTCAAAATTTTAAATTTCTGAACGGAGAGAAAAAAATACAAATTTTGATTAAGAGTAAATCTTATTTTCGACATTTTTAAAAAGTTTATTTAGAAAAGTTGTTTGAATTTGGGAAAATAATATATTGTTTTATTAGGAGTAAAAGTGATACTTTTTGTGGCGAGTCTAAATGTTTGTCGGCTGAACGCAGTGAGGCCGACAATTTTAGACCAGCCACAAAAAGTGCTTTTCTCCGAATAAAACATGCGATTTTTTCCGCAAACGGTGTTCAAACGATAGAATTAAGATAATATTTTTTAAAAAATTAGATGTTAAAAAACGTAAAACTAGATTGCTTCGCTTACTGGTTTTGTAGGTATCAAGGCAACACAAATTTGACCATTCAACAAAATAATTGTCAGAAACATTTAAAATCACTTATCTACGCATTATAAGACTGTGCGTTTTTGGTAAGTACCCGAGTATTAAGAAATAACTTGTAGTAAAATATATACAATTTTTTTTATAGATTACATTATGTCGGATTCGAAACCAATTGTACGCCGCCCGACGTTCTTGAAATTGCCGTGAGCGTACAAAAAAGTGTACTTTTTTTAACGATCACGGCCGGACAAAAAAGTAAAAACAAAATAACGTCTGTGAAATCAAACTTCAATATTAAGAACTGAAGTTAAAAAAGTAGTAATTTTTTGAGGTTTGCGGAAAAAATTAATTTTTTCAATTCAAAGATTGAAGTGATCGTAAACTTACAGACTAGTATCATTTAATTGCTTAGCATTAATTCATTTAATGAATTATTTCTTGTCATCAAATCACACTCATAGTTTATGTGGATATACATACAGAGTGAAATATCAAATTTGCACCATAAAACTAGTCAAAATTTAAACCATTTTCAACAAACATCGATATACTAGTTCGAATAATAATTTAGACAAAATTTCACATTGAAATATCACTATAGTAATTTGAGGGAGGCGCCTAAGGTGTATATGAGATATTAGTACACTTTATATGAACCAGAAAAAAATATATTTTTTTGGGTTTGTTGCATAGGTGGCTGTGATTTCAAATCTGAACATTGTTTTTAAATTTAAACAACTTTTTCATATAAACTTCTTCAATAATGTCGAAAACAAGAGTAGTTTAGTCTTGATCAATTTCTATTTCTTGTTCTCACAAGTACAGCGTTCAGAAATTTGAAAGTTTGACATCCAAGTTTCCCGTAATACACTAATTTTCATCAAGGATAAAATTTCAGGAAAAATTGATAATAAAAAGTTTTCCCCTACAGTGCAGACTTTTTGAAACTCACTGTATATATATATATATATATATATATATATATATATATATATATATATATATATATATATATATATATACAATACTCGTAATTGGCATGAAAAACAGAGTTGTGAGAACCAGCCACACCTCCTTACGCAACCTAAATCTGAAAAAACTTGCACTTCTTTTTGTTAATAGCGGTTATCCAAGTAAGTTGGTATATGGACTATTGTTCAGGAGAGCTACCATTGACGTTTTTCCTTCGGACAATGTTCCACCTGATCTGAGATCACAAAACTCTAAATTCTTTTTTTCGTTACCGTATTTTCATTCAATGGTTCACAATTTCAGAAAAATTTTTTCAAGATTTCCCTCCATTAATATTTCTTACAAAAATCAACTCACTGTTAATAGTATTTTTTCAAAGTTAAAAGATAGGGACCCAATTTTAGAACAATCCAATGTGGTTTATTGCATACCTTGTTCACAATGCGACCTCAAATATATTGGTCAAACTAAACGGAAGCTTAAGGACAGGATTTGCTCACATAGGGGAGATATTAGAAATTCAAAAATTACTTGCACCTTAGCAAAACACGTTTTAGATGAGGATCACATTCCTGATTATGGTGGTGTTAGTGTCTTGAAGCATGAATCTAATTTAAAAAAGAGATGTTTCCTGGAAATGTCTTCCATCGTGAGAGAACCTAATGCTATGAATGCCAGGACTGATATCGCTGATCTTAGTGTTTTTTATGCATATTTGTTAAACCTCCCTTCTCCAACTGAAAACTCTTTTCTCCATTCTGTTTCATAGTGATTTTTTTTCATGGGTTGGCACACCTTACTAATCATCGAATTCTTAAGGTTGGCAATGATCTGTCAACTGTTTTATTTTCCATAGACGACTAACGGCGTCCCACGCTGCTGCGTCACTTGTCAATTGGGAGTTCTTTCTCGCATTTTTCGTTTTAAGTAAAGTTTTAACGGTCCTCTCTCACGTTTTCTTGTATAATTTGTCATTTTACACTATATCATGTTATTATTTAATTTTACTTTGTGACACGTATTGGGTTTTTAACCTTATCTTTTTGATGTCGGCGAAAAGTTTATACGGTTTCCACCTGTTGAGTTCAACCTCATTTTTCGTAAGTAATATCTTTTTAGAAGCATTCTTAATGTTGTTTGTATCTTTATGATTATTATTGTAGAGTTCCTGATGAAGAGCCAATAAAGACTCGAAAGCTTGAACAGAAACAAGAGTTTTCTTTTAATCAGCCCTAAGACTGCATACCTGATTAAGCATTTTCTCCCTTAACTTAGACAGTCGTCTAACCTTAACAATTATATATATATATATATATTATATATATATATATATATATATATATATATATATATATATATATAAAAATATATATACTAGCTGACCCAGCAAACGTTGTTCTGCCATATAAATTATTTTTATCGATCTATCCCTCTATCTATTCATCTATCTGCCGATGTATCTCTATCTATCTAACTATCTATCTAAATATCTATCTATCTATCTAGATAGTTATCTATCTTTCTATCTATCTATCTAACTATCTATCTATCTGACCCGGCAAACGTTGTTTAAATTATAAAAATGGCTATCAGAAAATATGGGTTGTTGATAGAAGGGTGAAAATTTAGAGTTGTATGCATTTTTTGATGTAACATCATAAAAAAATAAAAATAAAAAATTTTGTCCAAAAAATTTATAAAAATGTTTGGGGTGGACCATCCTAATCACTTAGGGGTATGAAAAATATATTACGACCCATTCTCAGACCGACTATTGTTATTTTCGTTCGCCATCTTGCAACCCTTTTGTACATTTGTGGATTCATGAGAAAATAAAAATACAAATCTTGCCAAAAAAATTAAAGTTTACAATCAACAAATGAAAATAGGGGTTGATTGTAGATGGATGAAAATTCAGGGTTGTATATATTTTTGAATGCTGTATGATAACAGACAATTTTGTCTGAAAATCAGAAAATAAAAATTAAGTGGTGGACCACCCTCAACATTTAGGGGGATGAAAAATAGATTTTGTCCTATTCTTAGACCTAACCGATATGCACACAAAATTTCATGAGAATCGGTCGAGCCATTTCGGAGGAGTTTAACAAAAAAAAAATAGGGGTTGATCGTAGAGGGATGAAAATTTAGGGTTGTATGTATTTTTGAATTCTGTATCATAAAAAAAATAGAACAGAAAATTTTGTCTGAAAAACAAAAAATAAAAATTAAGGGGTCTCCCTTAACATTTAGGGGGATGAAAAATAGATGTTGGCCGATTCTCAGACTTACACGATATGCACATAAAATTTCAAGAGAATCGGTCGAGCTATTTCGGAGGAGTTTAACTTCTAACACCGTGACACGAGAATTTTATATATTATATATATATATATATATATATATATATATATATATATATATATATATATATATATATATATATATATATATATATATATATATATATATATAGCAAAAGTAGGGTGATTGAGAACACCTAACTTAAAACATTCTAATATACTGAAATCACAATTCCAATTTTGAACTAAATACCAAACTATGTAATTTTTTAATACAAAAAAAGAGATATAAATTTATTTTTAGGTACAACATAAAATATGGTAAATTATCATCTAGTGAAGATGATATCATAGAAGCTGCAAAAGGAGCTGATATCCATGAAAAAATTTTAACTTTCAAGGATAAATTTTTGACTGAGGTGAGTCCAATTTGACACATACAGTAGGTACATAAATTTAATTCCAAATAATTACTCCATTCAGCATAAACAATTAGAAATAGAATTCGCAAAATTCCTAATAGCTATCTTTCCATAATAACATTTTTTTTATTATAGTATATGCATTTCTCTTTTTTCCACTCCAAAACTAACCAAAAATAAGACAGATATTTTATATCGATGTATTTAACATTAAAATCACAGCACCAAATCCTATAGATTTATAGCATAAAATATGACTTCAAATAAGAAATATATATATATAAATATATATATATATATATATATATATATTTATATTTATATATTTATATATTTATATATGTATACTTATATATATGTATATATATATATATATATATATGAAACAACTTGGTTCACGGAATGAACCGCCGTAAAAGATTTGAAAAATCTCGACGTTTCGGCTCCTTTGCGAAGCCATCTTCAGGAGAATTAGAAGGGAAATAATTCAGACTCGTGGCCTCAATCTGCCTACTCCACGAATCGAATTTAGGAGGAATCGGGAAACAATACGATTGCGTTGGTCTCAACCTGCCCTACTCCACTAACCGTATTGCTTCCTGTCAACTCTGAAGTTCTCAATCTGCCTACTCTTCAGAGTCAAACTGAACCGGGCCGATCGTCGCGTGGCCGTATTTTATAGGGGAGGGGGTGGGTACTCACGCTCATCAGGGCGGGAGGCTCTCAGATTGGGCGTTTCATGGCGTCCACTGAGAAGTGGTTTCCATGCTGATGGAGTCTGTGACTGTCATCTCTGGTGTTCAAACAATTTGGACGTTTTTCTATTTCTACAGCTTCACGGATAATTCGAGATTTGAAAGATCGGACGGAAGCAATAGTTCTTGTATTGGGGAAATCGATAATGTGGCCTGTTTGGGTGTGATGTTGGGAAAGGGCGTTGGCGATATCTGAGTGTCTTACCGAAAGTGAATGTTCCTTGGCACGGACCTGAATTCGTCGGTTCGTTTGTCCTATATAGGAACGAGGACAATTGGAACAGGGAATCTCATAAACACCGTGATTTTCGTTAGGAATTTTATCCTTGACGGATCTGACCAGATGGGAGAGTTTTTGTTGAGTAGTGAATATTGTTTTGATGTTTGTGTTTTTGAGAGATCTTGCGATCTTATCTGTTACTCCTTTGATGTAAGGAAGAAATAATTTTGGTGTAGATTCTTGTTCAGTGGGATTGGAAGGTGGTAGAGGTGGGGTGATTTTGCCCAGTCTCACCACCATCCTTCTCAACTTAACTCTGTAGTTAATACCCTAATATACCGTTCCATTCGACTATCTGACGACGAACACCGTGAATCAGAACTCAAAACTCTAAAACATATATTATTACGGAACGGTTACAACACATATCAAATCGACAAGAGCATACGCAAACACACAAATATCACCCCACCTCTACCACCTTCCAATCCCACTGAACAAGAATCTACTCCTAAATTATTTCTTCCTTACATCAAAGGAGTAACAGATAAGATCGCAAGATCTCTCAAAAACACAAACATCAAAACAATATTCACTACTCAACAAAAACTCTCCCATCTGGTCAGATCCGTCAAGGATAAAATTCCTAACGAAAATCACGGTGTTTATGAGATTCCCTGTTCCAATATTCCTCGTTCCTATATAGGACAAACGAACCGACGAATTCAGGTCCGTGCCAAGGAACATTCACTTTCGGTAAGACACTCAGATATCGCCAACGCCCTTTCCCAACATCACACCCAAACAGGCCACATTATCGATTTCCCCAATACAAGAACTATTGCTCCCGTCCGATCTTTCAAATCTCGAATTATCCGTGAAGCTGTAGAAATAGAAAAACGTCCAAATTGTTGAACACCAGAGATGACAGTCACAGACTCCCATCAGCATGGAAACCACTTCTCAGTGGTCGCCATGTAACGCCCAATCAGAGTGCATCCCGCACTGATGAGGCGTGAGTACCCACCCCCCTCCCCTATAAATACGGCCACGCGGACGATCGGCCCGTCAGTTGACTTCTGAAGAGTAGGCAGATTGAGGACTTTCAGAGTTGACAGGAAGCAATACGGTTAGTAGAGTAGGCAGGTTGAGACCACGCAATCGTATTGTTTCCGATTCCTCCTAAATTCGATTCGTGGAGTAGGCAGATTGAGGCCACGAGTCTGAATTATTTCCCTTCTAATTCTCCTGAAGATGGCTTCGCAAAAGGAGCCGAAACGTCGAGATTTTTCAAATCTTTTACGCGGTTCATTCCGTGAACCAAGTTTTTCAAATACTTCCGACCGCGGAAATCTTTCTGAACATATATATATATATATATATAAATATATATTAATAATTAAATAATAAGAAAACAACTTGTCTAAAAACCACAAAATGAAAATAACTTTTTATTCGACTACTTTCGCCTGTTACATCAAGACTAAATATATGTATTCAGTCTTGATAATGCTGTAACAGGCGAAACTAGTCGAATAAAATGTTATTTTTATTTTGTGGTTTTTAGACAATTTGTTTTCTTATTATATAATTTTTAATATATATATATATATATATATATATATATATATATATAAATATATATATATATATATATATATATATATATATATATATAAATATATATATATATATATATATATATATATATATATATATAAATATATATATATATATATATATATATATATATATATATATATATATATATATATATATATATATATATATATATGTGTGTGTGGATTTATAACAATTATATCTAAATATTTATAGGAAGAATATTCGAAGCGCTTTATTCTATATAAATATTTTTTCGATTTTGTGAATTTCGCTCAATTTTTTTCACGGAATATATACTTTACAGGTTGGAGAAAGGGGTCTTCGACTGAGTGGTGGGGAAAAACAGAGAATAGCTATTGCCCGAACATTGCTCAAAACACCTCAAATAGTCATTTTAGATGAAGCAACAAGTGCATTAGATAGTAAAACTGAACGAAATATTCAAGTAAGTAGATTTATTTTCCTCTGTTCAATTTGTTATTTATTTATTTCACAGGAATCTTTACGAAGAGTATGTTCGGGTCGAACTACCATTATAATAGCTCACAGGCTGTCCACGATTGTACATGCAGATCTAATTTTGGTACTCAAAGAGGGGAGAGTTGTAGAAAGAGGAAGGTATTGACGATTTTCAATAATTCTTTCAAAGCAACAGATTTTTATGTTCTACAATTTTGAGTTATAGGAATGTTTTATCTCATTTATTTTTCAGGCACAGCGATCTCTTAGCAAATGATGGAGTTTATGCTTCAATGTGGAAAATTCAATTAACTTCACATAGTACAAATGAAAAGGATTGATTATTGGAAGAAGACATAACGTTTTTGTTTTTTGTTAATTAATAGTATCATCAATAAATTATTTTTTTTAAAAGACACGTATTCTTCCGTTCGAAATATTCTTAAATGAAAACATTCTACAAGAAATTTAAGTAATATTTAACATATTATTATACCAATGTGAAAAATTCAATTAACAATTATTTTTGAATAGAACAAATGAAAAAGAATGATTATTTAAAGAAAAGATAAAGTTTTTGTTCTTTAACAATTTTAAGTTCTACCAAAAGAACATTATTTTGTGCACATCCTGTATGTGATAACTTCACTCTCATAATTTATAATGTTAACCTAATCTAATATGATTCTCTAACAAAAAATTCAGGGCTCTAGCTGTGATAGTTATGAAAAAATAAATTTTTAATTCGGAAATGTTTGTTGCCAAATTTTAAAAAAAAAAATAGAATTTATTTTGAAAATGGCTCAAGATAGGTATGTCACATGTTCTATAAAAAAGTTTCAAAATATTCCACAGAATTCCAAAATGTTAAAGTATACATGGTGTGCTATTTAAAATAACATAGTTAGTATAAATTACTAGTAGATCTGGCAACGTTGCAATGATGATAATATTATAATATTTTACGTGTAGTGTAGATCATAATCTCCCATACCATTAGCTCGAATTTCAAGTCGTTAACTTTTTCGTTCTCTAGATGCTTTTTCTCTGGGCGGGGGATGTCACCCCTTCTTGGGGGTGGAAAATTTTTCATTGAAAATAGGTACGGAAAAATATGCATTTAATTGAGAAACCTGTAGAGATCAAAATTATAGCTTATAAAAAAATAAAGAAAATCATGTATTTAAAATGTATTCTGACTCAATACAAATGGAATTATTGCTTGTTGAAAGTTGGTTGGTATTTACCACTATGTGTATTCATCAATATAGGTACTGATATACCTACTCTAATTTATATATTTATTATATATATTCTAATTTCTACAAAAATGTGCTTTTGGTTTTTTCCCCATAACTAGCTCAGTTTTTGAGCAATCAAGTCTTTCAAAACAGCATTTTGTAGATTTCTTTAAGAGCTATGAGCTTAAATAATAAAACTTTTTTCAGATTTTTTGTTTAAAAGGTTCATGTTAAAAGGGATCAGACAAGGTACTTTGCGCGAACACAAGCAAGCTTTAAATGGCCATATCTTACTCAATTTTCATCCTACAAAAAAATTTTTGCGTATAATTACCAGTTTTTGAGTTATTTTGAAGAAAACGCGATTTTTCGCTAAATTATGAAAATTTATCTCTCTTCAAACTCAAGTTTTTTCGAAAGGAAGTACTTTAATCTAGTCAAACACTCAGAACGTCTCATAAAAATATAAATGAATTGAAGTGTAAAGTGGCATCAACTTTTTTCTAATGGGGTGGAAGAGAGGGTGAGATTTTATCTATTTGTTTCCAACGAATAAATAGGAATCGACATTTTTCTCTTCATAACTCGCTTAGTTTTGATGCTAGAAACTTTAATAAGACATAAAAATGAAGGTCTTTTAAAGGACTTTAAAAAAAGTGTCATGAGTTTTCCCCGAAAAATGCATTGGTTTTTTTGTTATTGTACGTAGAAACTTACCATTTTGGCGATTGAAAATATACATCAACTTTCAAAAAGCAATAATTCCCTTTTTATTGGGTCTGTATACATCATAAATACACGATTTTCTTTGTTTTTTTATAAACTATATATTTGCTTCCTACATTGTTTTCGATTAAACGCATATTTTTCCAGTTATTCGCGAGAAAGAATCTTTTTTTGCCTGAAAACCGACAATTTCACTCGCGAATAAGTGGAAAAGAATTGATTTTCAAAAAGAACTTCATAAAACAAAAGTTGTTTCGAATTAGTCAATTCATGGTGATTTCCGTACTTATTTTCAATGAAAAATGTTTCACCCCCAAGAAAGGGTGCCATCCACGTCCAGGGAAAAAGCAACCCCCGGAAAAGGGTAGACTTTGAAATAAATATATTAAAAAAATTAAATAATAAGAAAACAACTTGTCTAAAAACCACAAAATGAAAATAACTTTTTATTCGACTAGTTTCGCCTGTTACAGCATTATCAAGACTGAATACATAATTGCAAAGACATCGCTTGAAAATATATAAGTATTTCGGTTCGGTACCTGGGGGTGGTAAAATGTAATCGATGGGTCCAAGTTATCAGAGATTTAACAGTGGGGAGTGGTTTAAGTCTAACTGGTCATTAAGAAGAATGTAATTATGGATTTTTGAATCTTGTTTTATTTCCCATGGCTTCCAGGAAGTTCATTATCATACCTTTATCACAGTAATGAAAGAATTTTTGGTTTGAAAGAGGATGAAATGTTATGTTTTTTTGACTCTAGATGTTCCCTAAATGCCGATTGTCCGTTTTTAGATGTTCTTTTAGCCTGGTTTCAAAACATCTCCCGGTCCTGACCTATATATGTTGAATTACATTCTTCACAGTCCATTCTATAAAATTCCTCTTCTCTTCATTGGATCGATTTTTGACATTTTGTTATTAAAAATCATTCTATCTAATCTGCTGTGACTCGAAAAAGCAGTAATTTAACATTATTATTTTTAAAGAATTGAATGATCTTTGAAGAGGGGATGTGCGTATAAGGGATGCTCACAAACTTTTGTACATTTTTGTTATTGTGCAGTATGGTCCATATAATTTCAAATTGATAAAATGTTTCTCTTTTTTCGAGAAATTAAACTATTTATTATTTTTAGTGAAAATCATTATTAATACCTATCGCGCGAATCACGTCAATTTCTACCATAAGGTCTTGTTTTGATAAAGGAACCGAAAAAGCCCTGTGAATCATTGAGTTAAGAGCCGCGAGTCGATGGCTTAATTGGACTGAAAGAATTATAACTTATGATTGCGTCTTGAGAAAGTAGGTTTCCTGAATATTCTATATGAAAATTTATCCTGTTGTTTTCGATATTGTTAGGTTCGAGAAAATTTAACGAATTATTTGTTCTGTTTCTACTGTGAACTTGATCTTATCATGTATGAATTTAGATATGTTAGGTATAATTTAATATGTCGGTCTGTCCCATTGAATCCAAACCAAGATATCATCCACATAGCGGTACCAAAAAATAATATGTTTTTTTAGATAGGTCTGATTCTAATATTGTGGTTTCCATGTTGTCATGAATATGTCTGCTAATAACGGGCTGAGGGGAGAACCCATAGGAAGACCTGGAATTCTGTAAATATATTTTGTTTTTGAATCTAAAAAAGTTCTGTCTCAAAACAACATTAAATAATGTTGAGAATTCTGTTTTTTGTTGCTGGAAGAGTTTTTTGTTTTTCTAAGATGTTTTCAATTAGAGGTAATACACTCTTCCGTAGGTATGTTAGAAACATGTTCGAGACGTCGAATGACACTAATTTAAAATTTTTATCAAAATCGATTTTTTCTAATTTTTGTAATGAGTTCTAATTGAGTTTTTCACACTATATTTTGAGAGAAATGAGTATGTTTCTTTGAAGGCTGTGTTTGAGAAATTTTTGAAAGTTTACAAGAAGGAGCTTTCCGAAAAACGAGGCAACTGGTCTAATGGTAGGCCGTCTTTGTGTACTTTAACAAGACCGAATAATTCGGGAGGTTCAGCACTCATTGGAATAACTTTTTTTCTTTAGGTAATAGGAATCCAACAATTCTGACGATTGTTGTACGTTCGATTTAATTTGAGTTAAAAAGGACGTCGTGGGATCTTTTTGTAAAAGGGAAATATCTAATTTGGATAAGACCTCTTCCATTTTTTCAATGTACTCTTCTTGCTTCAAACATACTAAAGTGTTTCCTTTGTCGGCTTTTTAACTCAAATTAAATCGAACGTACAACAAGCGTCAGAATTGTTGGATTCCTTTTACCTAAAGAAAAAAGTTATTCCAATGAGTGCTGAACCTCCCGAATTATTCGGTCTTGTTAAAGTACACAAAGACGGCCTACCCATTAGACCAGTTGCCTCGTTTTCGAAAGCTCCTTCTTGTAAACTTTCAAAATTTCTCAACACAGCCTTCAAAGAACATACTCATTTCTCTCCAAAATATAGTGTGAAAAACTCATTAGAACTCATACAAAAATTAGAAAAAATCGATTTTGATAAAATTTAAATTAGTGTCATTCGACGTCTCGAACATGTTTCCTAACATACCTACGGAAGAGTGTATACCTCTAATTGAAACATCTTAGAAAAACAAAAAAACTCTTCCAGCAAACAAAAACAGAATTCTCAACATTATTTAATGTTGTTTTGAGACAGAACTTTTTTAGATTCAAAAACAAAATATATTTACAGAATTCAGGTCTTCCTATGGGTTCTCCCCTCAGCCGTTTATAGCAGACATATTCAATGGACAACATGAAACCACAATATTAGAATCAGACCTATCTAAAAAACATATTATTTTTGGTACCCGGCTATGTGGATGATATCTTGGTTGGATTCAATGGGACAGACCGACATATTAAATTATACTAACATATCTAAATTCAATACATGATAAGATCAAGTTCACAGTAGAAACAGAACAAAAATAATTCGTTTAATTTTCTCGACCTAACAATATCGAAAACAACAGGATAAATTTTCATATAGAATATTCAGGAAACCTACTTTCTCAGACGCCATCATAAGTTATAATTCTTTCAGTCCAATTAGCCATCGACTCGCGGCTCTTAACTCAATGATTCACAGGGCTTTTTCGGTTCCTTTATCAAAACAAGACCTTATGGTAGAAATTGACGTGATTCGCGCGATAGGTATTAATAATGATTTTCCACTAAAAATAATAAATAGTTTAATTTCGAAAAAAGAGAAACATTTTATCAATTTGAAATTATATGGACCATACTGCAATAACAAAAATGTACAAAAGTTTGTGAGCATCCCTTATACGCACATCCCCTCTTCAAAGATCATTCAATTCTTTAAAAATAATAATTTAAATACTGCTTTTTCGAGTCACAGCAGATTAGATAGAATGATTTTTAATAACAAAATGTCAAAAATCGATCCAATGAAGAGAAGAGGAATTTATAGAATGGACTGTGAAGAATGTAATTCAACATATATAGGTCAGACCGGGAGATGTTTTGAAACCAGGCTAAAAGAACATCTAAAAAACGGACAATCGGCATTTAGGGAACATCTAGAGTCAAAAAAACATAACATCTCATCCTCTTTCAAACCAAAAATTCTTCATTACTGTGATAAAGGTATGATAATGAACTTCCTGGAAGCCATGGAAATAAACAAGATCCAAAAATCCCATAATTACATTCTTCTTAATGACCAGTTAGACTTAAACCACTCCCCACTGTTAAATCTCTGATAACTTGGACCCATCGATTACATTTTACCACCCCCAGGTACCGAACCGAAATACTTATATATTTTCAAGCGATGTCTTTGCAATTATGTATTCAGTCTTGATAATGCTGTAACAGGCGAAACTAGTCGAATAAAAAGTTATTTTCATTTTGTGGTTTTTAGACAAGTTGTTTTCTTATTATTTAATTTTTTTAATATAAATATGAACTACCACAGAGTTGATTCATCGTCCATCGAATTTATTTGAAATAAATGGTAAGTAGAACCTAAATCCAATTTTTTATGAAAATCGGTGCTGTTTGGGATAAATACACGTGAAAATGGTCATTGACTGGACTGATACACTATTGAAGAGCGAAACAGACTGTATAGTGTTTATATTATATAACTGATATTTTCGTGGAATGAGGCATCTTGAAAGAGGAAATCTGTTTTCTATTCTAGATCTCCTACAACAACTGCGCTCCGGTCATGCTCAATCATCATAATGCGTCAACGACCTGTTCTAATTATTCCAAATGACGTACTGGACGCTACTGGTGAATGATTCATCGTAAAATCCATAACATAATAGGGAATCTTTCACGAGAAATATTCGCATAATCATCGTCACCGTATTTGCGAATACTGTAACTCCAAAGTCTCCAAACGTCGAAAACTTATATCACTTCACACTCATATGGTGGCGGCCACCTACCACCTACCGTGTGAAGTAACATGAGTTTTTAATGATTGGAGTTTCTGTTTCGTCAAGACTAAAAAACATATATCAGTTTTCGATCTATGGTGATATGATTTGTTCACTGGTCATTAGTGCTCTTCATTGAGACTATTAGGTGGTTATGTGAATTCGAGGACGTTGCCTACTCGATCGATAGAGGGGGCACTACTGATTAGGTCGTTGCAGAGCGAAAAAAACTGTCTAGTGTTTATATAGTGGCTCCGTATAGTTCAGTGGTCAGTGCGTTGGACTGCTGAACAGAAGGTAAGGTACAAGAACAGTTCGGCCGGGATCGAATCCCGGCCGAACCAACGAATTAATGCGGAGCCGCCTCTCGGAAGGCAATGGCAAACCACCGAGAAGTATTCTGCCTAGTGAAGCCTCTCTGTAAAGACGTTCGGAACCGTCGTAAAACTGTAGGTCCCTTCCTTCGTGAATCACTGTATCACGCACAACACGAATAGTTGTAGAGAGGTCGCCTACGCCCGAAACCGGGTACGGCACCGGAAGAAGAAGAGTGTTTATAGCGTATGTGCGCCGACGTCAAATGTTCTAACATTCTCTCTTGGAGGATGGATGGAAATTCGATGTCGTCAAATATCATGAAACTAGCTCTGTTGGAGCTATATCAGTCACATCCACGACATATATATATATATATATATATATATATATATATATATATATATATATATATATATATATATATATATATATATATATATATATATGTATAAATACATGGTTTTGTTCGTATCTTTATTTCAAAAGAACATTTTTTATCTCTAGATTCGATAGATAGTCGAAACGTTAACCATAATCTCCATTATTTTATTCTATCTCCGAGTTGACAGAAAAACTAATCATATTGCATAATACTCCGCAATATTATTAGGATGTATTGCTGAGCATATCTGAGTCCAACATTCAGTTGTTATTATCTGGTCTCTGGGATGAGTGTGGTGATGGGACTATCGCAGGTAAGTTTATGAATGGTTTTTATGTTTTCCAAGGCGAATTGTTACATTTTCTATGAAAGTGGTCCTCATATATATATATATATATATATATATATATATATATATATATATTTATATATATATATTTTTATATATATATATATATATATATATATCTATAATATATATATATATATATATATATATATATATATATATATATATATATATATATATATATATATTATATATATTCATATTATATATTATATAGTATATATATATAAATATATATATAATATATATATATATTATTTATATATATATATATAATATATATATATATATATATATATATATATATATATATATATATATATATATATATATATATATATATTTATATATATATATATATATATATATATATATATGTGTGTGTGTGTGTGTTGTGTGTATGTGTGTGTGTTTCTTATATTGTTATAAAGGGTAATTGGAATGATGAAAAATATTTCCTGTATATCCCATTGTTGAAGTAGTGAGGTTATAAATCTCTTAACCGCTTAGATCGCGTACGTGAAAGTGCAAATTAGAAGGCACTCTGAATCTCTAACTGATGACGCTAAACTTTCTACGAATCACATTATAATATCAATCACAATTTATTTCTAATATTTTTTCAAAAACAGTTACCTATAACACTTTTGCGTTTTGAAATGCTAAAAGGTGTATCGATTTTCATATTATGTATAATTTAGCAGAGTTATTTGACCTATAAGCAGTATTTAGATCAGAAAATGTTGAGGTTGCCTAATAAGTAAATGCTAGGATTATTTTCCTTTCCTAGTATTTCCGTTATATATGTTGAGTATTCTCAAAAATTGGATATTTCGTGACAATTTATATATATATATATATATATATATATATATATATATATATATATATATATATATATATATATACATATATATATATATATATATATATATATATATATATATAAATATATATATATATATATATAATATCAGAGGAAGTAGTTGCTGACACGTGAGTAATAAACCAGGATTATTGGGATAGCAGCAAAATTTAAAGATGCATACACAACAAGGTTCCAACAAGAATACTGGTCACCTAAGTTTCACACATAATAAAGCAGAGTATAACGTTACTGTGAAAACCCCAGTAGATACACCAACTCCTAATATTTTTTTCACATCATTACCTTTCATAAACATTTTTTGTAAATCATTCTACAACATAAAAATAGCATGCAAATCAGTTCTAACTATATACTCAGTACCTACATTCAAAACTTAAGGACAAAGATCCATTGCTGTCTCACTCAGACGTAGTTTATAGTATTCCATGCACTTCTTGCAACAAAATCTATATCGGACAAACGATGAGACCGTTAAGAGACAGGATTTCGTCTCACAAAAGTGACAGTACGCGACACCCCGAGAGATATGCTTTGGCGGATCATGTGCATAGGAGCCAACATCATATGAATTATAATTCTATCAAAATATTGACTAATGAATCTCATTACTCTAAAAGATTATTCAAAGAGATGGCTTTTATTTCCCAGGACAGTAACTGTATTAATAAAAGATCTGACATAAGTCATTTAAGTGAGATCTATGCATATTTACTACATTTGGACAAGGAGTCTATTAACATAATTAATGTTGATACCGATTGACAAGTTTAACTTTTTCCAATTTATATTAAATGTGACACTAGCCACCTGACTTTGAATACGATGTGGTGACATATGGTATGACAGTCTGTCAGATGATATCTGTCATCCGTTTTAGATTGCTTCGTTAATAATGAAATAAAGTTTTTTGTTTTTTATGTTTTTAATCGGCCATTTTAATTATATTATTATTAGTAATGTTTGTCATAGTCCTAGATAGAGAATTGAATGTCTTAAACTGTAACATACACATAGCTACTTACTTGTTTTCCATTGTTTCGCTTTTTCTGTTCACAGGCCTCGTGTCTAAACATATGATTATAATCACGTTTTACAATCTCAACAAAGTTGTAAGTTTTACTCAAATATTTAATATTGTATATGCTTACATGTTCATAACATTGTAGTCTCCCTGAAGATAGAAATAAACATTTCCGAAAGCTTGGATAACCTTTAAAGAGTACTCTTTAAATTTTGCTGCTATCCCAATAATCCTGGTTTATTATATATATATATATATATATATATATATATATATATATATATATATATATATATATATATATACCTATATATATATATATATATATATATATATATATATATATATATATATATATATATATATATATATATATATATATATATATACCTATAATATATATACCTATATATATATATATATATATATATATATATATATATATATATATATATATATATATATATATATATAATATATGTGTGTGTGTGTTTAGAAAAGTGTATGCTGTTGAAATAATGAAAACAATTTGGTTATCGAGATCAACCGCGATCAACAGTTGATTTCGACATGTTGCGCAACCATCTCCAGGAATTAGGAAGAATAAAAAGGTAAGGCGAGTAAGGCCTGTGACAGCTCTCTCTATGTAAGTATTCTAAGGGGAGCCCTGCAGATCGATAAATAAAGCTTTCAAGCCAGTTTGTCCCGCAACAGTGGTGAATAAGCGTTTTATACAGTCGCTGGCTACACAGCCATCTTACAGATTTATTTATATTATATTATAAACTAATAGATGAATGGTTATGAGGAATTGATATCAATGCCTCTCTATAGATGGAATGTCCACCACTGGAGAGCACGTTGAAGAGAGAAACAATCTGTTCAATGTTTCCATTCTGTGTGGCACAGGTCTCGAGGTTTTTAACAATCTCGCTTTAGGAATACTACGCTGGGAGGTAATTTTTGATTTTTCAAATGGATTTCCCAGTGGTGTATTATATATATATATATATATATATATATATATATATATATATATATATATATATATATATATATATATATATATATATATATATATATATATATATATATATATATATATATATATATATATATTATATATATATATATATATATATATATATATATATATATATATATATATATATATATATATATATATATATATATATATATTGTTAATTGATAGCTGTCACATTAGTATCATACCTGAAGAAACTTTGAAGCCCATCGACAGTATATGAAACAGATGTAACATCTAGCAGATAATCCCTTACGTTAAGTTGATAAACTGCACTCTTTGGATTATGGAATAGCGTTTATTTTTCTTCTTTCGTAGGAAGTGGAATGTTATTGAATACCACTAAATTAAACTAGGGTTTCGATTTTTGAACCATGAGTTTTCCATAAATTTTCATTAAGGTTATCATTCTGGGTAGATCTTTTCCATCGTGCCACTGTGATGTTTTGTAAATTGAGCCAATTTGAATGAGGTAGCTGCAGCTTACCTTCAATTTCGAGGATTTTGATCGTATATTGAAATAATCTATCCGCCCAGAAGGTTTCTCAATGACAGTATCCTTCACTTGTTCAATTCAACTTATATTTTCTGTATGATACTTCACAGATCTGAGGAAAATTACAATTTACTTAAGATTGCCCAATTGTTTGTTGACGTACCAATAAAACTTCATGCCTGAAATCGAAATAATATATACAAGTAATATATACAAAGATGTAAAGAAATAAAAACTGAAGAATCAATTGAAGGACTCATATAATGTTCAAATCTCTTACAGTTCAAGACCCTTTGCTTCAACTCATGGAGGAATATAGACATCTTACTACCTATTTTATGGCCCAGAGATCTTCAGCTCCAAATATGTTTCCTTCTTTCTTTCGTTCTTCTCGCATTCAAATCTTTAGTTAATATATATATTCCAATATATAGTAAACTCATTGGTAAGTTACAATTCCCTTTAGATCTTCGAAGCGATTCAATAATTTTTGTAGTGGATAGTTTGACCTCTGATAAAGATGAAGAACTGGAATTCAGATGGGATTTGATTTGTACATACGTTGTTCTGAAATATCTTCAAGAGCTTAACCAATTTGGAGATATATTATGGGACAAAGTGGAAGACAGTATGAGAACACAATTGGAAGTAAGTAGATGGAAAGAAAAGGTAATTTTGAAAGGTTAAAGAATAGGGAACGAATTCAACTTGGATCCGTTGTCAATATTAATATTAAAGTCTGTTAACCTCTATAGTTTAAAAAAAAAACTTTTTTCTATAATCGTTCAAAAATCTAATACTTTTGGCACTATCCACTTCGATACTCTATTGATTACTAGTTCAATAATCTAATAATAATAATTTTTCTTGTAATTTCAATGTACGTTTAAACATGGTAACTGTAGGGACTTAGGTACTATTAAATAGTCCTCAAAACGTTACTGTCCGATATTTGAAAGAAACATTTTTTACTCTTATTTTGCCTAATCCAAATCTTGTTACTAACGAAAGAATATTCGTAGTTACTTATGGATTGCTTCTGATAGTGACAATTTCCTTAATTAATTGCAAGTTGTCAGTTTAGAATATTCTTGCAAAATACTATTTAATAAAATTTATTTGAAATAAACACTAATTTAATTGATGATTGCAGTTCTTCATGCATCTTGCAACAATTATATACTTTTCGTAATCCCATACTGTTATTTTGATTTAACGGTATTCAGATGACAATTGAAAAGTCAGTGTTAACGGTTAATTTTATAACGGCCGGCGGCCTTTAAGAAATCACTTGTTCAAATATTTATTTCAAAACATCATTCTGCTTACAATAACAACATTGAAATCTTGGTCCACAGCGAGTTGGGAGAATAAACCTCTGATTTTCATTTCGCATAGGCTAATAATACATCTTCATTAACCACTTTTACAATCTTGCTTTTACGCTACATTTCAAAATTTTCATATTCTTTTTGATATCGCTCTTGAGTTATTTTCGGCAGTTAATCAACACTCGCTGCACTGCACATGATTCTCCCAATATTTCTAAAGGAATTTGATTTTGTCCCTCAATTTCATCCATGGTCGTCGTTAAAGCGAACTTGAGAACACAAAAAACTGACGTTGTTTATAAAACTGTCAAACTGTTCCATGACAACAGAGTGCACGACGTTGGGATTTTTCTTTAGAATTGCGAGGTACGAGGTTTTTTCTTTCTTCGGAATCAAAATACAATCTTTCAACGGGATTACGAAAAATTTTTAACGACACACGGCCGATACGCAAATAACGGATTCGGTTTTATTGTTAGTTATAATCCTCGGCTGCGCCTCGGATTATAACTAACAATAATACTATAATGACAATAATACTATAATAATACTATAACTAACAATAATACTATAACTAACAATAACAATAAACAATATCCAACCTCATCCGTTATTTGCTACATATCGGCCTTGTTACGTTAATAACTATTTCTGTTCTGTTGAAAGAACGCACCCTATGTTTCTATAATAATAAAAGTCATTTTGAAGTCTATAATCATCCTGATTGGTTCACGATGACCCTATAACCCATTATGTATATATATCTATATCTGCGAAACCGCTTTAGATATACGTATGGGTTATAGGGTGCTGCGTGGGTACTGTCACTATGCATGCTTTAAGTTTCACATTCTTTTTTTCGTTTTCCGAATTTTTTTCTGTCGACACCTTCTACATTCATGTCGCCAACTCGGTATTTTAAAATATGCTATGTATATATATATATATATATATATATATATATATATATATATATATATATATATATATATATATATATATATATATATATATATATATATATATATATATATATATATATATATATATATATATATACATATATATAGTGGATGGCATCTATTCCTACTTCAAAAATAGATTTCCAGGAGGTATAAAAATGTTACAAAATTCACTTCCGCACTTCACTGTTGAATTTTGATGTGCAATATTGTATATTTTCGGGGAAAATATTACCCATAAAAGGCAAAAAACATTGTAATCTCAACATAAACGGATATTTAGTTTTATAGGTACTAATATTGTTTTCTAAACTACCTAAACACAAATTAAACATATTATCGAATATTTGAATCGAATGATCTGATGAACCAGCTTCAACAGATAATCACATGTCTTTTTCATTCGTAGGTCAGTATATTTTCTCGTATCCAAAATCTTTCACTACGTTGGCATATGAACAGAAAAACTGGAGAAGTATTGAAATTAATTGAAACTAGTTGCTTTAGTGTGAATTCTTTGTTTCATTCAGTTTTCTTCACAATGTTGCCAACTATAGTCGAAATTTTTATATCAATTGGTTTTTTTACTGTAGTATTTGACTTCTGGTTTGGTCTTACAATATTCTTATCTATGATAGTCTACTTGGGTGAGTATCCACGTCAGATTTGGGAAGCAATTTTTGATTAATTCAATGTTTTTTTTTTAGTTGTGTCCCATAAAGAAATCATATATAGAAATGAAGTTGATAAAGAGGATCATGAAGCAACTAACGAACTTAGAAATAAGTCTCTTGATTCGTTACTGAATTTTGAAACAGTCAAATATTTTGCCAATGAGAAATATGAAATAAATAATTTCAAAAAAGCAGTGGATCGTTTGTATGTAAGTGGTAAAAAATGTGAATTTGTTTCAGACAATAGATTTAAAGTGAAACAGAATCATATCATAATTCTAAGCACTTAAACCTAGAGAAACCCTTAGATAGATTTTTTTTTCTTCGATAATAGTTGAATAAGATATAGGATTAGATAGATATAAAGAAGCAGTTCAGGCATAACAGTAAGACATTCAATGTATATTTATTTCACATAAGTATAATGGTTAAAGTTATCTTAATCGCCAAATAAATTGTCCATGTGATGTGCTCAAAAGATATTTAATATTCTATAAAACATCCTGGAAAACCTTAGATGGGATTTCAGATTCAATTTGTAGAAAGTTCACAAGTTTAAAATCTGTGATTTTTTTATTGACGAACTTAGTACATAAAAGAGCTTCAACTCGGTAATTTGATATACTTTTTTATGTTGACAATTCACAAAAATAGCAGAATGAAAACAGCAAAAATTATTTTTTATAATAATATAATGATCTCAAACAGTAAAACTGTAACTACATAATAACTGACTAGCAAGATAAAAAAGCATACATTTATCTTCAAAAGAAATTTGGAACTTGGAAAATTTCATGATTATCTCCACACTATCAGAATTGGTACTTCAACTTTGGTGACTCACATCATAAAAATACAAAGAATGACATGAACTTTGGGTTCAGGAAGATAATAATCAATAAAATATAACAATTTATAATATGACGCTTCCTTAATCATCTTAATATTATGTTATCCCTGAGTGGATTGATCATACGAAATGGTATATAACCTTCACTTCCAGTTCATATTAGTTCATAAGTATGCCCCCCCCCAAATGGCCCGGGCCCTACCTAATTGTTTTGAGTGGGAGCTACTCGATTTACCATTGCCCAAATAACAGTACCTTTTGGCTTTAGAATATATAACTGATTAACCTCAGCAAAACTAGTCTAAAGACAATCACAGGATTTCTTACGGGGCATTGCAGACTCAAAGAACACCTAAGGAAGCTAGGTTTAGAGGGGGACATTACCTGCAGATTCTGCAAGGAACGTCCAGAAACACCCCACCATATACTGATGGAGTGCTATGCTGTGCACCATGAAAGACTGAACACACTGGGATCATACCAGCTGACTGTAGAAGAAATACCACGAATAGACCCCCTTAAAATCCTCAAATTCCTGAAGGTATTGAGGCTTGAGGGGCTGCTGTAAAACGAGAACACATCGAGAAGCAGAAGAAAATGGGGCACAATAGATCCAATAAGGTCGCAGCGCATCGGTCACCATCCACACCTACCAATACCAATATCTAGAAGCTCTAATGCAGTATCCAGAGGATCGATTTTCAAAAAAAAATTCGAAAGGGTACAACTTATATGAACTTCATACAAAAACCATGCGAAGCATGACTGAAAACATTTTTAGAGGTAGCAACCGCTATTCAAGACTTCTACGGTGATCTTTTGGATAACTTTCTGTCAGAGGCACTAACCTTGTATGAGATGTAGAAGTTGTCTGAACGTACTCCTCCAGAAATCGACAAATGAAAATATATCGACCTGCTTAAATTTTTATTGGGCAATATGCCCTCTGTAACGGAAGCAATTACAATTGGATTAACTCTTCCAGTCACAACCTGTATTATTGAGAGGTCCTTCAGCACATCAAGAAGACTCAATACATCGATCGACTATAAAGCAATAGACTTTCCGGACTTTGTATGATGAGTATTCATCGTAAAAGAGTTCGGGAAAATCATTATTTATTGATGCAGTAATTAATAAATACGGGCTCCGCCCCAGAAGAATGCAGTTATTGTTCAAAGAATAAGTAACTTGAGAAAATACGTTTATAACTTCATAAAGAAATTTAAAAAAAATAATTTTAAAAAAATAAATAAATAAATTTAAAAAAAACTAACTTTTCACGAGATGTACGAGATGAAGTCAATGTTATGACGAAACGCGTTTACTCAATAGATTTTTATTTCAACCAGTGAAAAGTTAGTTTTTTTTTATTTCTTTATAAAGTTATGAATATGAACTTTCACCAAGTAAATGCCAATTCCATTCAAATACGTTTATATTTTAAGCTTATTCTCTGGTTGTGTATTTGTGTTGTCAACATGTTTTGATATTTTATATTTTTTGAAAAATGAATGTATAATTTTTATTTTGATGTAATTGAACTTGTTTTCCAACTCCAGGGGGCAAATGCCCGATTTGCCCCCCCCCCCTTGCCGGCGCCCATGTACACAAAGTATTTATTGCTTTTAAAAATCACGAAAACTCTATTTTCTGAAACAATAAATTTCTAAGGAAGAATGTGGTCATAGATATGATAAAATATATAACCGAAATTTATATTTAATTTTCAGAAAGGTGGACTGAAGTCGAGCACAATGTATGCTACATTCGATTCTCTACAAAGTTTAGTAATCAATGTTACTCTACTTATAGGAAGTTTGATTTGCGCTTATAGAGTGGCGAAAACTAAAGAACTGACAGTTGGCCACTACGTTATGTTCTCGAGTTACATTGTCCAATTATATAGCTCAGTGAGCTGGTTTGATTACTTTTTTAGGTATGTATAGCCCGTGATATTCTATAATTAGAGAAAAGATGCGTGAGCAGCAGAGCTCTGACACTATAGTCCAATTTTACCTTAAGAGGGAAGATGCATGAAGTGAAAATTAAATTTAAAAAAAACTATCTAAGTGAGCTGCATTAGAAAAGCAGGTTTTCATACCGTATCCAGTTTAAAGAATCTATTCATTCAATTATATCCCAAATCCAAAAACTATCGTGTAAACAATATTTATTTCCTGCCCGGGAGGTCAACACCCCAACCAATTCGTACCAAAACCAATCGCATCCAAGATATAGAAAACTACGTACTTAAAAACTTGCAACCCTATTGCTACACAATTGCGTCCTTTATCGTGTGAACAAGATTTATTTCCTCCTCCGGGGGTCAACCCATCAACCAATTAATATCGAAATAAATATCATCCAAGATATCATACGAAACAACCAACCTACAAAGTTTCAATCATATGGTCCCAAAATTCTATCGTGTAAACAAGATTTATTTCCTCTCCTGGAGGGTCAACCCCCAACCAATTCGTACCAAAACCAATCTCATCCAATATATCATACGTCACTACCTACTCACAAACTTACAATCCTATTGCTACAAATTTACGCCCTTTATCATGTAAAAAAGATTAATTTCTTCCCCCGGAAGGTAAACCCCTAACCAATTCAAACCAAAACTATTCCCATCCAAGATATCATATACGAAACTACCTATTTATAAACTTTCAACCATATTGTTTCAAAATTGCGCCCTTTATCGAGTAAACAACACTTAAATACATATCGATATATATATATATATATATATATATATATATATATATATATATATATATATATATATATATATATATATATATATATATATATATATATATATATATATATATATATATATATATATATATATAAAATCTCTTGATAATTATTAGCAATAACAGGCTTGTTGAATCTGAAAAAACTCGATTTTATTAAAAAGTTGACGTTTCGCCACGACATTCGTGGCTTTATCAAAACTTTTGAAAAATTGAAATTTCTTTGACATTTATTGATTTGAAAAAATTTGAATAGAAAAAGACTACTATGTTTCCTAAAATTTTTCGGCTGTGGCCGTTCTTTGTTATTTATTACGTGCTATTCAGTCCAATATTAACATTCAAATCTGTTATTATTAGATGGTAAGGGAAACCACAGAAACCTTTACCCACGTAATGTTCGAAATAGAAATTATTTTGATTTTGAAGAGTCAAAGAATAGGGTACTATTTATCTTTTTTCCAAAAATTTCTCATTGCGGCTGTGGCCGTCTTCAGTTATTAATTACGTGCTATTTAGTCCAATATCAACAGACAGGTCCGTTGATATTAGATGGGAAGGGAACCACAGAAACCTTCACCCACGTAATGTACAAAATAGGTTTAAAATATTTGATTGTTGTCTTTAAAAAGACATAACTTGTAATTTTGGAGATCACATGTTCTAAGCTATACTTTCTTTTTAGAAAAATTGAAAATTCTAGATGTTTAGATTTTGTCTAAGAAGATGAGTTGTTATGGTTAGAGTTTGTTTGTTGAATTATTTTGTTTTGATTTATGTTGTTTCTTAGAAAAATTGAAGAATTAAATCTGCGTATATTGAACTCAAATGTTTGATATCTGTTCTATCATTTACGACTTTATTTAAATTTTTTTGAATATGTAACATTTCTAAAATTTCTCTGCGTTTTTGTTTTGTGGTTCCCTTTCCATCAAATATCAACAGACCTGTCTGTTGATATTGGACTAAATAGCACGTAATTAATAACTGAAGACGGCCACAGCCGCAATGAGAAATTTTTGAAAAAAAGATAAGTAGTACCCTATTCTTTGACTTTTCAAAATCAAAATAATTTGAACCTATTTCGAACATTACGTGGGTAAAGGTTTCTGTGGTTTCCCTTACCATCTAATAATAACAGATTTGAATGTTGATATTGGACTGAATAGCACGTAATAAATAACAAAGAACGGCCACAGCCGAAAAAATTTTAGTGAAACATAGTAGTCTTTTTCTATTCAAATTTTTTCAAATCAATAAATGTCAAAGAAATTTCAATTTTTTCAAAAGTTTTGATAAAGCCACGAATGTCGTGGCGAAACGTCAACTTTTTAATAAAATCGAGTTTTTTGAGATTCAACAATCCTGTTATTGCTAATAATTATCAAGAGATTAGAAATAGTTCACAGGCAACAACAATTAGAATGAATATATATATATATATATATATATATATATATATATATATATATATATATATATATATATATATATATATATATATATATATATATATATATATGGAATTGAGTCTTTAGTGCCAAGCATCATAAAAATTCATGAAACGAAAAACTATCTTGGTCCTAGATCCAACTTTGCTTATCTCCCCAATTTTAATAGGTAAGCAGGTTTTTCAAAGTGAAAACCTGCTGAAAATCATACTGGATGGCCCTATCTCGAAGTGCATGGCGTATTGAGTTTGAAGCAGGTCGGGATGCAATTCTAACGGAACATGGCATCTATGTGAGATGTGAATTGGTACGGGCTAGTTTCACCGCGAAGTACATCATGTGTCCGAAAATACATTAAATTGCCACATTAAAATGACGCTGATTGAGGAAGAGATTTAAAGCCCATAAAGAATCATACCACAAGAACAACTCAATTCACGTACTAAATTTCAACCCTCTAACCCTCAACCTGCAAAAGCTGTAGAGAGGTGCAAAAAACCTCAAACCTTACGAAAAAACAAGAATTATTTAAATATAAAAGGCGGCGATTTAAAAATTTTTATTACCGTCTAAAATGTACTTCCCTTACATGAATTCAAGTCACTTACAACTCTTTAACTCAATTTGAAGTGGGTTTGAAAGATACAGATATCCTCCAAACTTCGATTTGTTTTAGCAGCTCCATGTATCCTCCAAAAAGCCCGAAAAGGCTAAAATTCGGATTTGTAGTAATAATAATAATAATAATAATGTTTATTTGAGTTTAAGTGAAATAAAATAATGCATGAATAAGCATAACAAATAAACATAATACTCACAAAAGTGAAAATAAAGACACTTGTGCGTGAGTTACAACTCTAATATGTTGATGCTTGAACGTAAAGTGAAAAATATTCCAGAATGCTATAATCATTCGACTCTAAATACAATAAAACTAAATTAAATAAAATTCCTTCTGTTAAAAAAAAACCATCTCTCTTCTTCCAAAATTGAATATCCATTCTTTGATTCTATTTTTGAATGTTGGCAATCTAACTGAATTTCTGATGTCAGTTGGTAGGCTCCTATAAATTAATGGTTCAAGATAGGTATAGGTACGGAGTCCAATGATTTTTTTAACCTGGGGTACGAAAAGTGAGCATGAATTTCTCATATTATACCCATAATTCACTTTTTGCTCGTGATTTCTATTTCTGTGCATGTAAACCAGAAGGGCACAAGCAAATAACTGATGTACAGAAAAAACCTGGGCCAAACTGAACAATTCATATGACGGATATGAAATACTCTTCCCAAAAATTGTTTTCAAAGTCCACTTTTGCACCACTTCAACTCGATTTAAGTAGCACTCAGCTAAACCTCCCCATGCAATAATCCCATAAGTTAGATGAGGTGCAACTAACCCATAGTATACTTTTTTTAATTCTCGTACAACACAAAATTTTTTTAAGAATTTAAATTTTGACAGAACCATTCTGACCTTTTTAACAACAGCTTCTGACTGAGCATCCCATCTTAGATGGCTATCGATTACAAGACCAAGATATTTTATTGTGTCTGTCTTGTTGACAACATATTTATTATTTTCAAATTCTATTTCTAGGCTATTGTATGCTGGTACGTTGTTGTTGTTACTCGAAAATGGAACAAACTTGGTTTTTTCTATGTTCAAGGTCAGCTTCTTCCATGCAAGAAATGCCATTAATTTGGCAAAATCATCTTCCGATTTTTTTTAAGTTGTTCCCAGTTGCATGCTTCAATTAAAATGACTGTATCATCCGCAGAGCTTATCACGCTGCCCTCCAGTTTCAAGAAGAATATCTCATTACCATACAACAGAAAAAGTACCTACACTATTAATTTCCACATCTTTTGCTACTGCTCATGCAACTCCTCACCACGTTCTCTTGAAATGGTAACAATACCCAACTTTTTATAGGTCAGTTCAAAAAAAATTGAAGGATATTGAAGATGTACTGAAAGTTTTAAAAGAAGAACAGGAAGTGTCAGATGCACCAAATGCCAGGGAACTAGAAGTAGTCGAGGGTACTTTAAGTTTCAAGAATGTATTTTTCGAATATGTTCCTAATCAACCAGTTCTGAAGAATGTATCGTTTGATGTACCACCTGGTGGTACCGTAGCTTTAGTAAGAATCAAATTTCAAGGATATTTCAATATTTTATTTGGATTTATTTTAGGTAGGACCTTCTGGTGCTGGTAAAAGTACTATAGTTAGGCTATTGTGCAGATTCTACGATGTTTGTTCTGGTTCTATAATTATAGACGGACAAAATGTTAAAGATGTAACACAAGAGTCATTGAGAAAGGCTATTGGAGTGGTGCCACAAGATACGGTCCTGTTCAACGATACAATTGGGTATAGTATTTTTCAACAACTATTTGCGATGTAAAAGTATACAGGGTGTTCGGTACATGAAGCACCAAAATTGTTTGGGTTATTGTTGGGGTCATTTGCTACCTTTTTTCTTTGATATAATTTTTTTGATTTTTTTTCTCAAATTTCTCAAAATTCCGCCTTTAAACCCTCATAAGTTTTCTATTATTACCTGTACAATTTTTTCAACTAAATATTCTGTAATGTGTGCTTGTTCAAATAGTCAATAGTTTTCATTACAACTGTTAGTACCAAAGGCGCATACGAGGATTTTTATTCCACAAAATTAGTGATTTTGTGAAAATGAATCAACTTAAAAATTCAATGTTGAAAAAAGTATCAACAATTGAGAGCTTTACTCTCCTTCAAAAACTTCTTCAAATTTTGGATTGATTGGGCCGATACCTGGTGTAAATCAATAAACATATCAAAACAATGGTTAATAATAACAATTTACACATTTATTAAAATAAATAACGCATGACGCACGTTTCGGTGGAACTTCACCTTCTTCAGATGCTAATGGCAAACTAACTATGTTTATCTGTTATATCGAAAACAAGAAATAAAGAGATGACAAAATGTGTAGAAGGAGTAAATACAAAGATGGTTACAAATAATTATTAGAAAAGGAAAAACCAATTCTGAACTGCTAGTCAGGTAGTTCGATAATTTTGAAAAGATTAGGAAGGGGGCTTGAAGTATGATCGATTTGACTATTCAATAGGAGACCGGAATGCTTGTATTTATTTATCTGTAATGATTCTAAAATATTAAGTTTAATTCCCTTGCTTTCAGTATTTAATATTTTAAAATCAAAATTGAATGTGTGATTTTCTTGGATTAAATGGTTTGCTTGATGTGAATCCCACTTTTGATTAACAAAGCTACGTGCTACGTTTGTGTTCTGAAATTCTAGTTTGAATACTTCTGAAAGTTCTACCAATGTAAAACTTATCACAATCACCACAATTAATTTTATATTGATTTATTATCTTTATGAACTTTGGATGTATTATTTTTTATATGATTTCCTAAATTATCGTACCGGTAATAATTTTTTAGCAAAAAATTTTTTTTCCAACAAAATGTGCAACAAGAGAGCAGGTAGGTATGAAATTATTGTTATTATTTTATCTTTTATTCAAATAAAGGATATTGAAATCGCATTTTGTTCGAGCAAAAAGAGAAATATTTCTGCTTCAACAAATAAGTAGCTAAGGAGGCTCGGTGGGGGAGAGGTTATAGGTAGCGCTATGCCGTCTTCGTTGACGGAGTTGGTGGGTTCGATTCCCCACCGTATTCCTGGGTGTTTGTGTGCGTTCTGAGTTTTCAGTTTAGTAATTTGATGGCTAATGTCCATAGATGACGAAGCCAAATTGTACGGGGGTCGGGCGGTGTGAGAGGGCACACGTCCCACCTCTTAAAAAAAAAAAATAAGTAGCTACCGTCAAGCGGGGTTACTTTGGCCAGCCTGGGGTAACTTTGGCCACCCTTAGGTAAAAAAAAAATTATTTTCATAAATAACAGAAGAAGAAAAATATTTACATTTATAAATATACACATTGTACATTATGGTTGTAGTAAACATATTATGTGGGAAATTTCGTTTTTAAAAATCGATAGGTTGGTATTACTGGCTGTTTTATTTTGTTGTTTACCATTTGTCAATAGAACCTTCTGAAATACTTTCATTTGTACAACGGCCTGATACGCCTTTAAATAGTAGGTAAGTACTTAAATACAATAAAAAAATAGTTGTTAACCCTTAGCCAAAGGGTTGAACTGATATAATTTAAGTAAATTTTATTATTTATTATAATGTCGTAACATTACCTATTTGAGCCTACGATGGGGTTACTTTGGCCAGGCCTGGGAGTGGCCAAAGTAACCCAAAGTTTATATGATATTGGTCTATTAACTGCACCTCATGCCAAAGTTACCCAGGTGTTGGGACTACTTTGACCTACAATATATTTACTATGGGTTTTAAATGAGAAAACATGAAGTGGCTAAAGTAACCCCAACCCCTGGGTAACTTTGGCCATTTTTGAAAAAATACAAAAAAAATATATTCAACTGCCTAAAACTGCTATAATGAGTATCCATGGCTACAGAATCATATGATAATTGTTTTAATGTGGTTCACAATTATATATTGGCATTTTTTTGGAAAATGTGATAAATAAACTTTGAACATGACATATTTTTGGCCAAAGTAACCCCGCTTGACGGTACCGAAACAGCTGAAGTAAAAAAGAGGTGCCACACGTGCATTAGGAACAAGGGAGATCCGTTATATATTAAATTATTGTTAGTAGTTTATTTTTTGTACGAATAAACGATCATAAAAATAAAATTGTTTTCCCCACTAAGTCCGAACGTTTTCCGTCTTTCTGAATGAATATCCGCAATTTGAAGCACAAATGTTTTTTTCTTATCAATGTGTAGCATACCGTTAAAAAGTTTTGGAAGTAAAGTAGTTTAGTAAGTAAGTAAAGAAGTTTTAAGAGAAGAGTGAAGATCTCAATGGTTGTTACTTTTTTCAAAATTGAATTTTTAAGTTGATTCATTTTCACTTTTTTCTGGAATAAAAATCCTCGTATGTTCCTTTGGTGCCAACAGTTGTAATGAAAACTATTGACTATTAGAACAAGCACACAAAAATTTAGCTTTTACAGGTATTAATAGAAAACTTATGAAGGTTTAAAGGCGGAATTTTGGAAAATTTGGGAAATTTTTTTTTTAAAACTATATCTCCTCAACCGTGAGTCTTAGGACCTAAGGTCCAAAAAGAAAAGGTAGTAAATGACTCCAACAATACCCCAAAAAATTTTGGTGCTTCATGTGCCGAACACCCTGTATAGATTAATTACATTTGAAGTAGATGTGACGATATAATCATACTTTATTTTCATATCAAAAATTAAATTTTTTGCAAGTGCAGTGCCATATACAGTGTGTTTCAAAAAGTTTGCACCATATGGGAAACTTTTTTATTCTCCATTTGTCAAAAAATTTTAATCTTGATAAAAATTGATGGATTGCGGAAAACTTAGATTTGAAATGTCAAAATCGAGAACGAAAGATAGAGATAGAGAAAATCAAGAGTAAACTACTCTTATTTCCGACATTAAGTATTAAAAAAGTTAATTTAGAAAAATTTTTTGAATTTGAAAAATATTCAGATTTGAAATAACAGCCACTTCGCAAAAAAATAAGAAAATCCACTTTAAGATAATATTATGATTAAAATGATCGTAAACTTACAGATTATTATCATTTAATTGTTTAGCATCAATTCATTTAATAAATTATTTCTTGTCATTAAATCATACTAATAGTTATTATGGATATACATACAGATTGCAATATGCAAAAATGCACAAAAAAACTAGTCCAAATTTTCAAAAAACATCATTATACTAGTTCTAATAATAAATTGTAGAAAATTTCACATTGAAATATTACTATAGTAATATGAGGGAGGCGCCCTAGGTGTATATGAGATATTAGTACACTATTATGAGGCTAGAACAAAAAAAATGTATTTTTTTTTGATTTGTTGCATAGGTGGCTGTGATTTCAAATCTGAAGATTGTTTTCAAATTTTACCATCTTTTTCAAATAAACAAATAAACTTTTTTAATAATGCAATAAGAATGAATATAAGAGAACTTTACTCTTGATCAAAATTTCTATTTCTTGTTTTTCACTGTACACCGTGCAGAAATGTAGAAATTTGACATCTTGAATTCAAGTTTCTCGTAATACACCAATTTTCATCAAGAATAAAATTTTCGGACAAATAGATAATAAAGAAGTTTCCCATATGGTGCTGACTTTTTGAAACTCACTGTATACATATATAGCGAAAAGTAGGTATTGATAACTTAAAACATTTTATAATATTGAAATCACAATTCCATTCTTGAACTAAATACCAAATTATGTCGTTTTTTAATAAAAATAGACACATAAAATAATAAATTTATTTTTAGGTACAACATAAAATATGGTAAATTATCATCTAACGAAGATGATATCATAGAAGCTGCAAAAGGAGCTGATATCCATAAAAAAATTTTAACTTTCAAGGATAAATTTTTGACTGAGGTGGGTACAATTTGTTTCCACTGTGTGTGGCACTAAAATTTCCAACATTCTCCCCTGTAGGGATGAATGGGAATTCCATTTCCTATTCAAAAAATGAATGAAATCGCACCTAAGGGAAAACCAATTGAAATGACAGATTGTGATTGTATGATTATCTATGAATTGTACATTTTATATTTTATAGTTTATAGATCACATTTTCCTCTTTAAATCACATTTTGCATTGATGTGTGTTGATGTTGTTTTTGTTTTTTCCTTTTCTATTGTAACATTCATGTAATATTTTTGCGAAACAAGTACTTTGCATTTATCGCTAAACTGCTTTATTCTATATAAATATTTTTTAGATTTTGTGAATTTCGTTTAATTTTTTTCACGGAATATATATTTTACAGGTTGGAGAAAGGGGTCTTCGACTGAGTGGTGGTGAAAAACAGAGAATAGCTATTGCCCGAACATTACTCAAAACACCTCAAATAGTCATTTTAGATGAAGCAACAAGTGCATTAGATAGTGAAACTGAACGAAATATTCAAGTAAGTAGATTTATTTTCCTCTGTTCAATTTGTTATTTATTTATTTCACAGGAATCTTTACAAAGAGTATGTTCGGGTCGAACTACTATTATAATAGCTCACAGGCTGTCCACAATTGTACATGCAGATCTGATTTTGGTACTCAAAGAGGGAAGAATTGTAGAAAGAGGAAGGTATTGTCGATTTTCAATAATTCTTTCAAAGCAACAGATTTTTATGTTCTACAATTTTTGAGTTATAGGAATGTTTTATCTCATTTATTTTTCAGGCACAGCGATCTCTTAGCAAATGATGGAGTTTATGCTTCAATGTGGAAAATTCAATTCAAATAGTACAAATAAAAAGGAATAATTATTGAAAGAAGACAACGTTTTATATTTTTTGTTAATTAATAGTATAGTCAATAAATTATTTTTTTTTAAAAAGACACGTATTATTTTGTTCAAAATATTTTTAAATGAAAATATTTCACAAGAAATTAAAGTTATATTGAATACATTTTTACATCAATGTGAAAAATTCAATTATCTTCAAATAGTACAAAATAAGAAGAATGATTATTGAAAGAAGAGATAACTTTTTTTTGTTATTTCATATTATCTTCAATAAATTATTATTTTTGAAAATACAAGTATTCTTTGGTTCAAAATATTTCACAAGATGTTAAATTAATATATTATATTTTTATATATATATATATATATATATATATATATATATATATATATATATATATATATATATATATATATACATAGATATATAATATATATATATATATATATATATATATATTAATATATATATATATATATACATATATATATATATATATATATATATTCATCAATGTGGAAAATTCAATTATCTTCAAATAGTACAAATGAAAAGGAATGATTATTAAATAAATGAAGTCCTTAAACAGGTGACAAAGTTGTGAACTCTGTCAAAAGTAAAGTCTCCAAATTTAGGCTGATTAGAATAATAGTTGATGAAATCCGTCGTTACTACGTGATAATTTAACATGATGAACAAAACTAAATTTGAGTTTACTACGTTTATTATCACAAAATATTTTGAAAAATATAACACTGCGACTGCAATTTCGGTCACTAGACCATCATCGGGCAGATTGAGTTAAGAACTAAATACAGAATTATAGATTTGCGCTTACGGATGGGAAAGAATCATTGCAGGTACCTAAATAGACAAGAGGAACATCAAGAAGGGCTAATCGAGTGAATTTCCCAAATTGGTACAATACAATGCTCTTAGAAAAGTCGTTATTGTTTGAATACACTAAATATAGGAGAATATATCAGGTCAATCTGGTCGTTCAGCAAGATATCTTTTGCATTATGATTGAGTTTAAAAATTTCTAATGATTCTAAGTAAGTAAGTTTGGTTCCTTTCGGTAATTTGTGCATGATTTGAAAATTATCTATTCCTGGAAATGGGTGGTGGTTTTCACGGTAATGATTTGAAAACGTTGAATCCGTTTTATTTTTCAAAAAAGATTGTTAGTGTTCTTTAAATCTTGTCTTGAACGATCGACCAGTCTGACCTATATATACTCCTTTACATACAGGACAAATCAACTTATAAACTCCTGAACTTTCAAATTTTGAAGTGATATCTTTGGCATTGAATAAAAATCCTGAGAGTTTTGTCTTAGGTTTGAAAGCAATTTTAATATTACATTTAGGTATGACATTAGCAACTTTTTCTGTTAGAGGACCAAAATATGTTAAAGATGTGAATTTTTCCGATTTTTCTACTTTTAATTGAGGATATATGCTGTTGTACGCTAGTTGACTACGTTTCTTGTTTATCATTTTATCTATCAAACTTGTATGAAAACCATTATTTGAAGTAATTATTTTTATAGTCGAAATTTCTTTTGCTAAATTTGTTACGGATAATGGAATTGAAAACGCTCTGTGGATCATTGAATTAAAAGCTGAATGTTTATGGGAAAGAGGATGATTTTTATCCGACGGAATACATATATCCGTGAAAGTTGGTTTTCTATATATATCGAAACTCAAAGTATTATTATTATGAAAGATAGTTAAATCCAAGAAGTTTATCTGTCGATCCAATTCTTTTTCAATTTTGAACTTTATATTTGGGTGAATGCTATTAATATAATTCAAAAACTGATCTAATTGTCTCGTGGTGCCCTTAAAACAAGCAATGATTAGAATAATTTCAGAAGGCATGGGTTGGCATCATCAAAATCTCTTTTATAACACAGAGGTTGGATGACTACCGGAGGAAAAGTATTGACTAGTGTCAATACTTTTCCTCCGGTAGTCATTCTGGAACTGAAGGCTGAATTGTTAATGTTCTTGCATGTTGCAAAATCTGAATATGCGAATAATTTGTGACACTTTTCGACTATTAAAATAACAATTTCCGCTTATACTTTTATACTTACTAGAATACTTTAAATAAGACTCTCCAAATAAGAGATGAAAACATTATAACGCGGCCAATTAAAAATCGAGTATCTCTAGCAAAACCTCGTGTGTGGTCAGAGTCTTTACAAATAAACGTGTATTAACCTTTCACACGCGTTCAGGAGAGTCTCGAAGGAATTTCAAAGGATTAATCGTTGGTAGGAAGTTTTCACATTTCTCGAATGATAAAGAGCTTGCATAGTTTTGAAGAGAAACTATTCAGTTACTTCCCAAAACTGGATTCTGAAGCGATGGACAAATATGTGTACTGAATCCTTATGGTATTTACCAGAATTCATATGCGCCAGTGAAATATTAAAACTTTTTGTCTATATATTTATAATAACATCAATGAAATTATGCACATCTTGAAGTTTCTAATGAATTTCCAATTTCATTAAAATAATTCTTGGTTATTCTTGATTTGCAATTTATTATTCATTCCTGACGCAACTCTATTTCTAGCTCAGAAATATATTTCAGGACTTTATCTGAAGTAACGGTGTAGGGTGTAGGTATATCGTGTATGGTCATCTTTAGAAAGTAGTTATCTTTATCAGAAACTTATGCTTGAAAAATCATTCAAAAAATCATTCTAATTCTATTACGTACATTTTATAAGTATAGCAGGCTATTAATGCATATTTTAGTGAATATATCATTCAAACATTATACAAGAATAATCAATTCCGCTAATCTTTTTTCTTTGTTTACAATTAAGTGTATGGCAAGAAAGTTCAGCCTCTATTATATATAAATAGTTAGTACTACATAATGAAAGCAATATTAGCCCTAGAAGACTCACAGAAGACCAATAAGACAAACTCCAAATACCTATCAAATTCTTAAAAATTCGTCCAAGATAATTATTATAATACAATTGATGGCAACTAATGAAAAATACCACAACGGATATCACATTACATTATTAGTGCATGACGCGAGAATATCTAAATGACCTTCATATCTAATTGTTTAAAATAAAAAATGGATTTAGGATGAAAACAACATACGCATATACATAGAATCCTCTATAATTTAATTAGGTTTTTTTTTTTACTTTTGCAGTGTTTTGCTGTTTTCCTTAGGTTGGCTAAACTGATTATCAACAAGTGAGGCGACAGCTGACGATAAAGCTGAGTATCTGACGTTTTGCGCTTTTTCAATTCATCCTTGTTGTTCAGGAAAGTTTTTCCGTTTCAATTTAATTTCCTTTTGATTTCGTTTTATTTTCATCATCCTAAAGAAACTGTAAGTATCCGCATCATAGAAATACCTATGGCTACTTCGTAGTTTAATTGTATACGTGACTCATTTATCGAGTTTGCTGAAGCAACAAGTTCCTGTATAGTGAACAAAAGTTTTCTTTGTAGGTGTTTCAGCTTAGCTTAGAAACTAGAATATTTTAAATGCTAACGTGTCGTAATTAACTAGTTGACATATTGTATTATTTTTATTTGTATTTCTTCAGAAAATGGAGAACGGATCAAGTTCTGGAACCAGTAAGCCGAAAAATACCATGCTTGAACAGACTCAAGCCCAAGTGAATGAAGTCGTTGGAATAATGCGAGTGAATGTCGAAAAAGTCCTAGAACGAGATCAGAAACTGAGTGAATTAGATAGTCGAGCTGATGCACTACAAGAAGGAGGAAAACGATTTGAACAGCAAGCTCAGAAACTGAAAAGAAAGTATTGGTGGAAAAATTTAAAGATGATGCTTATACTTGGTGTCATCTCACTTGTGATTCTCATCATTATCATAAGTAAGTTCTGATTCTCATATTTGCATTGTTTTCGCACTTTTTATCTTATCTTTGGAATTAATGATTTCTGCAGTAAACACAATATAACATTTGATATTTTTTTGCTTGTTTTTCTTTATTGCATTTGGGTAGTTATTGCTTAGTAAGATAAAGTCCTGAATAAGAACTACTGGAAATTAATATTAAAAAAAATCTCATTGTTTCCTTATTTAAATGTGTAAAATAAACATCTTATTTTATAGAGAATAAGGGAAGGGGAACCATTTGAAAGTTCAAAAATATAACTTTACAGTCTGCTCTTATGGTTTTCAGTAGCTAATTTACTGGGAAAATTTGCATTTCGTAGTGTAGAACTGTAATTTTTTCTAGGAAGTTAACTAGTTTTTACTATAAATTGTCACATTTTCATTGTACTTGAAATTTCAGAATTTTTTATTCTAATAATATGAAAAATATTCGTTTGAATCTCAGATTACTCATCCCTTACAATAGCTATAAATTCTTTTATTAAAAGTAAAGGAACAAATATTAAAATTAAACTTTTTAATGTTGTGATGTTCTTATGAGGTAGAAGTTGATCTGACCAATCAGAAGACGCTGATTGGAAATAAATGATAAATGTTTCTATATTGTTGTAAAAAGTTATTTATGAAGAGAAATTTGCGAAATTTTTTACTTTTTGCTATGTCCACTTGACTAAAGTTGATGTTTTTTTTAATACATTCCTTCTACAATACTTTGTAAAGTTTCACTTAACAAATATATATTAATCCTGAAAAATCATTTATACTTTACTGCTACATACAGGTGGATTAACTGTTACTACTGAATATAATTTTTTTCGAATTCAATTATTACTTCCTTATTTTTTCATTTTCCTAGGCTGGATAGCATCCTAAATTCTGAGGACAACCTGTTGAACGGATGCCTCTGTAAATAGCAATTTGTCCTTGGAAATAAGATACTTTTTGGTGGTTTAATGCAGCAACAAAATGTTTATTATTGTTGATTTATTATATATTTATATATTTTTCATAACAATCAGAAATATATTTTTGTTCTATATTTACACTAGTACACTTATTGCATTTCACACCTTTTTTTTGCTTGTGCTTGCATTATCTACTGCTTTTTGTATTGATATAGTATATTAGATTAGTAAGAATTAGCTTGTCCTAATTTAGAAATTTGGCATTTTTTAAGATTTTCTTTATCTGCAAGGGATATCACTCAAAATATATGTAATTCATGTGTTGGTGTATGCTTATGGAATGAATGAATTCACTCCTAATACTATGTCTTTCAAAGAGAAGACATTCAGGGCTTTAATTGTATTGTTAACTTGAATAATTTATTTGGAATTGAGAAATTTCCTAATTTCAATATGGGATATGCTTATTGAGGATAGTATTAAGATATCCATCAGATATTCCACTAATTGCTTCAAAAAAAAATTGGATCTATCCTTTTCCCTGTCTGGTCTTCTTTTATTTTAATCACATATATTATATATAGTTTCTTCAACACTGAGTTATGTGATGGGCTTTTGTGGAGCAGTCTGCGCTGCTAGGGATGTTTTCATTAGTCAAAAACGGGTGGTTAGGCGTATTGTTGGTGTCCCTCAGACGACTTCTTGCCGTCAGTATTTTAGAGAATTGAAAGTATTGTCATTACCATCGATTTTTATTCTTGAACTTGCTTCCTTGATATATCGAAACCGGGAAGGGTTTCTTCAGGGCGCTGACTTTCATGCTGATTTTACTCGCAACAATCTAGCTTTGAGGATGCCTAATTTTAAATATAGAATAGGTATAATCTTCCTCACTTGGAATCAGAGTGTTTAACAAGTTGGATGAAAATATAAAGCGTTCAAAAAATCTGAATATTTTCAAAAGAAGACTGAAAGAATATTTAGTTAAAAGTTTTCACAGTCTCGAGGAGTTTTTCTGTACTGAGATGTAGTATTGTATATTAGGTATATGTACTGAGATGATGTATTGTATATTAAGTATATAATAATAATAATTTTATTTACCCAAAATTAAATGATACAATTTTTAAGTTACATAATCTTACATAATCTTAATCTTAAATATGCATAACACAAATCAAAATAATAGTTTCATTTTCTCATTTGAACATACATATATCTTCATATATATTTAACAGGGTAGACAAAGATGTCGGGCAGTTTGTCCTCTCTGAAGTTATAAACTTTTATGAGAGGTATGTATACTCACTCTACCTTTCTATATTATTCTAAGATTTAATTGAACAATTTTCTTACTTCTGTACCAGAAACATCTAGCAACCATTTACTTAGCTGTTTTTTAAAGGATCTCAACGATTTGTTAGTTAGTAAATCCTTTGGAAAAATGTCATATATTTTGCATATCAAATAATTATAGTGTCGCTGTTCAATTCGTTTTACCATTCTATTCTTGTACGAAATTGCATCTCTGTATCTGGTGTCATGGATATGATCAGGATGTGCAATGCCCGTGCGTTTTTGATAATAAAAAATTACTGATCTCTGCAAATACAACCTTCTAATATCAAACACTTTACTGTCCTCATAGACCGCATCAGTTGCATAGAACCTGTCCCTCTTCAGCATTATACTTAGTATCCACTTTTGAATAACACCCAACCCAGTCAGATGTGACTTCAGTACTCCTCCCCACGCAACAATACCATAGGTTAAGTGTGACTGCACCAAAGCACAGTAAACAATTTTCATATCATTAAGTTCCATGAATTTTGAAATATGTCTAAATTTTGGCAACAAGGTCCTTATTTTGTTAATAATACTATTTACATGGAGATCCCAGCGGAGATGTTGATCAATGACAACTCCCAAATAACGTACTGATTTCACTGATCTGATTACTAAGTTTTCCTCGATTTTAAGGCTCTCAAAAGGAGGACGATTTACATCATAGCAAGTGAAGGCTATAAATTTTGTCTTATCAAAGTTCATCGTTAGTAAATTGAAATCAAACCAGTCTTTCACATTTTGTAAAATTTCTTCAGTTTTTTCCTTCAATTGCCTCCAACTTTCGGACTTACAAAAAATCACAGTGTCGTCCGCATAACTGATTATCTCACCTTGGATTTCCTTATTTTCATTCAGCAAGTCATTAATGTATATTATAAAGAGTATCGGTCCTATTGTGTATTGACTTATTCCATAATGTGATGACATTGTTACGGAATAAAATCCTTTATTGTTATATGCATAAACCCTTTATATCCGTAACATTGGTATGTCATTCTTAATCATTAAAATCTATCAGTGGATTTTCTGACGTTTGAAGGTATTACAATGTGATATTGAATCTCAATTAGAACAGATATACAATAGAATAAATAAGATTATAGCACTATATTTCCTAATTTATATTTTACAATAAAATATACTTATCTCTACCAGGTTACTTTATATAATTGGTAAATTGCTATAACATTTTTTTCAAATTATCGAATCTACCATTTTGGAGCATATGGCTGATTCAGTATTGGTTTATATATTTCAGCTCCACTTTCAATACATATATTATATCTTATATGTAAATTTGTTGTTTATACTTAATTACAGTGCAATAGACATGTTGGACCATAATTCCAAATTTTTCTCAATATTGTTTCACTGTAATTGGCTTTCTTTGGTGTTAGAACTCTAGGTGTCTAACGAAATATTTTAAAATATTCCATTCCTATATTTTCTCTAATCAAATATAATATGGCTTATTTTTTCTCCATCGAATTACAATCATTTAAGTTCTTCTTTTCTGGAATTTGCAGTATATTTCAGGTTTATATTCATCTTAGTGAAACGGTTATTTTGCTTCATCATAGTTCAAATGATATTTTTGTTCTGAATTTATTACTTTGTTAATAAGTTTAGTCAAAGCAAAAGGAGGTTGAATGTCAAAGTAGAATTGGTCTTCATTGAATTAAACTAGAAGAGAAGAATTTCATCTTTGTACTCTTATGCGTTAAAGATAGGTTGATTAGGAAATAAAATACAACCAATTAAAAGATGATTATTGACCGTTAATAATAGGAGTGATTAATACATATCTTTATATTTCTAGTTTTTTTTTAGAAATGTGCTGATTAAACATATCTTTTTGTGAAAAATCTTATTTTGGAGTATTTCTTTGTGATTTTCAAAATTGTCACTTTTATAAAAGTTTGACATGAGGATTTGAAAAAAAATTGCCAGCCCTTTGTAAATTTAGGTGTCAACACTGACTCCGAATTCGTAAAAAAGAAAAAATCTTAAGATGTTTTTTCAGAGAAAATAACATACCTAAATTTCTTCGAGTTTTTTTTTTTTAATTGTTCATTGAAATCGAAAATTGATCTCAGTAAGTCAACTACGCACCCAGTTCTTCCTGAGAAATTTAAAACCTACAAAGCTTCTTACAGTTGTAAAAATCTCTGAGGCGACCATCCTACATCCTTCTACAATACGTTGTTTGAAAGTTTGAGTTAAAAAAGATACAACAAATGGGTACTGAACCGAGAATTCGTGAAATAATTTGTGTTCGTTCCTAACCGTTTTGATTAGATTATAGAAATTAATTTTGATCACTTTTCATTTAATACCCACCAACGTGAAATTTAAAAAGTAAATAGAAAACCAGAATTATCCTTTAAGAATACTCTGGTCATTGGAAAGATATACAGAAGTTCCTTTCTCTGTGTTTTTCAAGTGTAATTTTTTTATTTTTTTTTATATTTGAGATAAGCGAAATATCGATTTTCTTTCGACCGTTAGACGGCATTCCTAAACAGAGCATGTATTTTTATTGATATGAATGCATATAAAAACATCAACAAACATATTGTTGGAAGATTGAATGACCTCGGAAATAACGAAAAACGATTTTTTCCTTTGATCGAGACCCATTTGCATTTTAGCCAGAATAGCTGCGCGAAATTAATTTATGAGAATAGGTAGGTATTCAGGTGAAGTTATTAATATATTTAATAAAGTTTAAACTTTAAAATAAAACACACTTGGCTTAAGTTTCACTATATAAAAATATTTAGATACTGTATTTAGCAGGATAGTCGACATATAATAATAATAATAATAATGTTTATTTGAGTTTAGTGAAATAAAATAATACATGAATAAGCATTACAAATAAACATAATACTAACAAAAGTGAAAATAAAGACACTTGTGCGTGAGTTACAACTCTAATATGTTGATGCTTGAACGTAAAGTGAAAAATATTCCAGAATGCTATAATCATTCGACTCCAAACTAAATAAAATTCCTGCTGTTAAAAAAAATATCCATCTCTCTTCTTCCAAAATTGAATATCCATTCTTTGATTCTATTTTTGAATGTTGGCAATCTAACTGAATTTCTGATGTCAGTTGGTAGGCTCCTATAAATTAATGGTCCAAGATAGGTCCAATTGTTTTTTTAACCTGGGGTACGAAAAGTGAGCAAGAATTTCTCATATTATACCCATAATTCACTTTTTGCTCGTGATTTCTGTGCATGTAAACCAGAAGGGCACAAGCAAATAACTGATATACAGAAAAAACCTTGGCCAAACTGAACAATTCATCTGACGGATATGAAATACTCTTCCCAAAAATTGTTTTCAAAGTCCACTTTTGCACCACTTCAACTCGATTTAAGTAGCACTCAGCTAAACCTCCCCATGCAATAATCCCATAAATTAGATGAGGTGCAACTAACCCATAGTATACTTTTTTAATTCTCGTACAACACAAAATTTTTTTAAGAATTTAAATTTTGACAGAACCATTCTGACCTTTTTAACAACAGCTTCTGACTGAGCATCCCATCTTAGATGGCTATCGATTACAAGACCAAGATATTTTATTGTGTCTGTCTTGTTGACAACATATTTATTATTTTCAAATTCTATTTCTAGGCTATTGTATGCTGGTACGTTGTTGTTGTTACTCGAAAATGGAACAAACTTGGTTTTTTCTATGTTCAAGGTCAGCTTCTTCCATGCAAGAAATGCCATTAATTTGGCAAAATCATCTAAGGAAACACACGTGTTTTATTCCTCCCTGAAGTATGTGTCAGTGAGGCGGGCAGCTTGAGTTTGGGATTAACTCCTTCAGCCAGATCAGAGGATACACTTGTATGTACAAGTGCATTAAGGATGGGCGAGACGGTATATTTATGGAACATAGGAAATGTGGGTAGGGTACAGAGGATTAATACTGGCCCAGCATTCGCCTTGTAAGTTTTGCAAGCAGTGACTTACATTAACATGAGGAAACCTCTGAAAAAAACTTGTGGCAGACCAGTCGTCCCCGGGGTTTGAACCCGAGACCTCCCAAATACTGGCCAGCGTACCTAACGTACTCGACTAACTTGCTTGGCGACTACAGGATAGTATTACATCTTCATTTATAAAACAGACAAAAGCAAAGGTGATACCTGAAAATCAATTTGTTCGTTTACAAGGGGTAATTGACTATTATCGGCGGAACTTATTTCGAGAATTTCAAGAATGTCAAGGCGCTTTCCTCTGTTACCTGAATGCAACAACTGGGTTTTGTTGAAATCCAGGAAATGATTAAATTTTATACAATGTTCGGAGAAGCCAGTGGTATTTTTATTTTGTAAAATTGATTTATTATGTTCAACACGAATGTTTATATTCCTTCCTGTTTGTCCAATATAGAAAGCAGGACATGCGTCGCAAAATATTTTGTTAACACCACTGTTTTCTCCTAAAAATACCACTGGCTTCTCCGAACATTGTATAAAATTGAATCATTTCCTGGATTTCAACAAAACCCAATTGTTGCATTCAGGTAACAAAGGAAAGCGCCTTGACCTTCTTGAAATTCTCGAAAAAAGTTCCGCCCATAATAGTAAATTACCCCTTGTAAACGAACAAATTGATTTTCAGGTATCACCTTTGCTTTTGTCTGTTTTATAAAATAAGATGTAATACTCTCCTGTAGTCAGTCTTGATAATGAGTTCATAGCTCGAAACATGTCGACTATCCTTTACTGCTGAATACAGTATCTAAATATTTTTATATAGTGAAACTTAAGCCAAGTGTGTTTTATTTTAAGTTTAAACTTTATTCTTTATGACGTTTCACCAAGGTGATGTGCAAGAATTCAATCTCGGTTATTAATATATTTTGTATAGAAAATATATTTTCATAGGATGTTGAATAAGGAATGTATAACTACAAGCGAATATCTTCTTATGGTCAGAATTTTGATTTGTTAAACAGTTAGTTGCTTTAATTTTTCTCAAAATACATAGCCGGATGTATGTAGTTTCATAGAATAAATGAAGAAGAAAATTCTTGAAATTGTCCTAAATAATTATCGAATGAAAAGATTCCAATACAGCTTTTTTTCTGTGCAGCATCCGTGTGGCCTTCTAGCGATTCAACTGAAGCCCCGGCAACAGCTCCCAGCGCTGTCGCACCTGTGAAAGTTGCACAACCACACACTTAAGAATTGGATACAGATAGCGTCAAAACACCTCATAAATTAACCCCTAAATGTCTCGTGTTTAGGTTAGTCTTTAATGTTATATGTATAATACATCAATATTCCTTTAATAGGTGGTACCAATACACAACTTCTATTGACAATAGGATAATGTGCAGCAATATTCTCTGCTCGTCAAGTCCTGCATCAATACAGAACAAAAATTTTATTGAACATATTTAATAATTTGATGGAAAATTCAAAATTTGCCATAGTAGTTTCACTCAATTTACAATTTTCAGTACCATGGGGTATTCAAGCTACTTTTAATTGATAAAAACCAATTTAAAATGTCGATAAATCAAGTGAACCTTCAGTCTTCAATTAGTGCCTTAATAATGTTCAGGTATTAGCACAAATAGTTTAAATATTTTATACAATATATAGTTGAGGAATAAGCCAGATATAATTTTGATAAAATCGTGAATGTGATGGCTGTATTCCGGAACTAAATCCTTTATTCCCAGTGTTTTTCATAGAGTATCAAAATTTGATCTAAATGGATATATGATTGTGAGACCTTATATTTAAATAGATTTTGTATACTTATATTGTTACAGAATTTCCATAAATGATACCCATATATATTTATTGAAAATTTATTAATAAAAACCTTCTGTTAGATTTCAGACTGTGGTTTTTTTTATACATTATTCTCCTGTAAACAATCTACTGCTGTAGTGGTACGAAACAAATCAATTGTAGTTAACCATTATTAAATATTGCCAGGTGATTGTTGTGTACTTACAACAAAATAATGACTGTTTCCTTCAATTTTTGAAACTACACACTCCGAATCTTAAACAAGTCAAAGACTTAGATGTATAGTGATCTTGAATCAATAATCTTTTTTATTCCATAAACGTTAGTGATAATAGTGAGTTCTCAATGTTTGTATATGAAAGGAGAAATTTGAAGTTCACAGAACGATAGGAGATAATAATTAAGTAAACATCTGACAAAGAAGTTAATCTAGAAAAATTTTAAATTACCATGTGCAGCAAGTATATTCCCAATATATCAAAATAAACGTCAGCATTTAACTGCAAGATCAACTTTTGGATAAATAAAGTTAAAGACAACAACTTACTCTTAGTGCACTGAGAAGTCCAAGAAACAATCCACTTGCAAAGCTCAAAAAGCGAATTCATTCGTTATGTCCCTCATTATAAAAAAGGTATTCGAGAAATTAAACCACAACTTTTTCATTATCAGAATATGTAAGTTGTTTCATGAAATTCAAGAGGATGTAAGTTACAACAGGGCAGTAATTCCGTAATAAAAATATATGTATTAAATTTTTACTAATTTAACTCAATCCACATACCAAATTTTAACCCTGTAACTCAATCATCCGAAGCTTGCAAAATCACAAAAAAAAACAAGAAATCTTCATAAAAATAGTGACGGTTAGAGATTTTATTATTTATTAACCCTCAAACTCAATTTGCAGGAAGTTTGAGCCGCAAAATAATTCAGAAACAGGTTTTTTAGCTCCATACACCTTTCAAAAAGACCTAAACACCTGAATTTCAGTTATTGATATATGTCACATGTTGGTACACTGTACCATAGTCAGATACGATCCAAAAAATAACTCTGTATTTGATGATGGTACAGTGCACCAAAACACGTAATACCTATATATCAATTGAATATTAGTGATCATTTAATATATATTCATTAATTTTCACAAAGTATCAGCCTGGTCAATTTAAATGACAGTAATTACAAACATTTGTCCAAAGCAGGCTATGACTTTGGGCGCATTCGCGTTGGGCGCTTACACGCTTATAAGCTTCGTTCTCTGTGGTCGACTCGCGCTCACAAACGCTTAACACTAAGCGTAAGCTAACATAACTTTTGTTGTCGATAATTAATAAATTTGTAGAGAAATGTTAAAGCACAGTATTTGCGTGAACTATCGGGCTTTTGCCTACTTAAGCGTAAAAAGAAGATATGACATTCATCTTTAATGCTCAAAACCAAAGCGTGAGCGTCTCTAAGCGCTAGTAGGCCAACACGAACGCCAATAATCTGTGCTTCTAAGCGTGAGCGCTTAAAGCGCCCAACGCGAATACACCCTTTGAAGTTTTGTGGCGCAAAAAGCAGTTTCTTATACTAAAATTCCAAAAAATTGCTCAGCTTTAACTTAGTATAGACAACTTATTTTTGTGGACAGTTCCTCTGCACTTTTAACGATAGAAAAATCGAAAGGACTTTATTGCCAAAACACATGATTCAGCAGTTGGTGAAATGACATCAACAGTGTAATTTAAGGGAATTTCCTTTTTTTCCATCAATACATATTTTTTAATTGCCTATCTTTTTATGTTAGTTCTATAGTATACTGACAAGTAAATTCTTTGGCAAGCCAAAAAATGTGTTAAGCGGTCACTTAAAACAAAAAAATTAAGAATACCTGTATTGCATCTGCGTACACTTGGAACACGGCTCGAAAAAAAATCCTTTCTTCATCGCACTAATATATTTGTTGATAAAGTTTCATAAAATGTATTCATCGTATTTAGAGAAACTACTTCAGTAGTGTACCTACATGGGTTCTAGGTCACTTCAACTTTTCGTGGAGGTTGGGTTCTACAACGTCTTGGTTCTAGAACCAACACGTTAGGAACCTGACCACCACGTTGTAGAACCCAACCCTCACGATGTAGAACCCAACCCTCACGTTCTAGAACCAAGACGTTGTAGAACCCAACGGCCGACTTCCCGATCATAGCCACGCATGCGCAGAACTGATATTTCGGAAAAGTTGAAGTGGCCTAGATCCCGTGTAGGTACACTACTTACTTCATGGCTATACACTAAATTGTCATTGAAAAAAACATTCCACCTGCATCCTACAATTATAATTGTTATATTGTGACTTTTAAAATCAATTCAAGGCTACCTCAAAGTCAAAGAATAATTCTGATTTGATATAGCTTTATTGAATATAGATCCACCTACTATTTAAAAAATTCAATTATTCACAGTAGGTTCGATATTCAAGATGGAATAAAAATTAAGTGACAATTAGGAAATAACGAATAATACAGTCCCAACTCAACACTTTTAATATTCCTTCCTGTGGTCCCTCCTTTGTTTATTCCAATCCTGGTTACCGTCTCTCCGATAATTCTGCCTATCGCCTCTGAAGTTATTCTGATTCATACCTCTAAGGAAGAAGTTACCCTGCTTAGTTTCCAAAATGCGCTCATTGGAATCCACGAAGTTGTTAATCTTATCTGCCAACTGCAACGCTAAAGACTGTAGACGAGAAGGTTCACTCCTATGCATTACCACTGTCTGCGTTGGATCGTCCAAAGAGGCCATCAGTTCTTCGTTGATTATCATCTTCGAGATGATCGAATGTACTATTCCCTTATCAAGCTCGAACATCTGCGCCAAAGTCGACATGGAAATCGAATCGTAAACGTTCGAGTAGGTGAACAGGTAAGTCCTCAGCGACTCCTCCTTAATCAACTTTGTCAGCATGGCCCTCACAGTATCGGCCTGATAGAACAGATCCCACACTTTCGCGTTCATTTTCTCGTTGATTATGAAATCGTTACACGCCCTCCAGTTTCCGTTACGCATGGCCTTGGCGGCCGCGACAACATGTTCGCGCATGCTCTCTGGCGGGCCGACCAGATTTTGCCTTTCGGAACTACGCAACTGCTGGTAGAACGTCTTCGAAATCATCCTACGTCTGGCGTCGAACTCATGGGCGGCCATGTAAGGAATCTCGATTAGCATCGCTGAAACAAGATACACGCATTCGAGCAGCTCCAAGTTGATGTGCATGTGGAACGGTATTTGTCTCTGTTTTTCAATCTTCTCCTGTTCTTTACTGCGTTCGTGCTGCCTCTGAGGCAGGAGACCTTGGGCAAGTAGTTCCTTTGGCTTTCCTGAAGCAAAAAAAAGTTTCATGAATCCACGGAAAATTAAACCTGTCAATCGCATAAAGGATCAGATGCAAAACATACTAATAACAAGTGAAAGTAAACTAAGAATGTGTTGACAAAAATGAAGATACACAAGTATAAAAGCATTCTTGAGAGGAGAAATCTAATCTTGAATTAACAAATACATTGCCAGTTTTATTAACATAGAACACTCAATTTTGTCATTTTAAGCAGAGTTGTGCAGGAAAGCCATAATTCTTGCTATTGGCGAACGTAGATAAGCGATACGCTCCCTACCGGTGTCGAATATTACTAACGTATGGGCCATAGATTGCTTTGTTTACATCTGTTTACGTGTATTTTATAGGAGAAGTTTTTGAGTTTTAATTGTGTTGAGTTTTTTTTTTGGGATCGTTTACAAACGTTCAGAAGAGATGAATCACTATTGTTGTGTATCCTATTGTTCTACTTGGGCAAAAAAAAATCCGAATATAGCTTACATACCTTTCTGAAAGCTGGACAATTCAAAGTTGTATTCCAAACAAAGTTGGGAAACAGGGAAATGATGGACAGAAGAAAGGTGTGGATTCATAACTTGAAGATTGAAAAAAAATGTTTGAACATAAGAGAGTTGTTCTTTACAGTTTACTGAAAATAATTATTTGAAGTCCAATGCTATTCCAACAAAAAATCTTCCACTTTTATCGGAATCTGAACCTGGGCCATCATCCAGAGATTCTAGATAATTGTATTTTCTTTCATGTAACAACCAGAGATAATATTAAAATAATGATAATAAATAACGTTTATTTGCACAACCAAAATAACAGTTTATCATAACATCAAGAATATGGAATAAAACTTGAGTCTATAGATAAGTAAAAACTAAAATATTCAATTATATAACCAGGAAAACAGAGATTCTATAAAAAATATATAGCCTCTTCATGATGTATACATAGTTCCTCTAACCAATGAATTTATTCGTCCTCTCCTTTATTTTATTATTGATTTTCATGTTCAATGATAAAAACTCAGTGTAAATTTCAACTTGATGTAGGTAGGTTATCTACTGTTGAACAGAGATAATATTGTCCTCAATCGAAACACAATGAACCAGTGGAAAATACGAAGTCCAAAAAAACACAAATTACGAAGCTTAACGTTCGAAAACTCAAAATGAAATGAACGTAAATACAATTACCAAACAATGTAAACAAACCGTTAATAGAGTAGTACCGATATTAGCCGTTCCGGCGCTACGATCTTAATTTCAGACGCCAATATATTGTATATTTTGAATTGTATGTATTCGTCTACCCAAACTGCAAAAGAACAAAAACAAGATAATATTCTCTGATTGAATATACTATTAAATTAGAAAACCGCATATGCAAGCCTCTCTCTCTTCATTGAAATAACATCATTTTTTAGTGATCACAACTACCACGTTTTTCGTGGAACAAATAAATTAATTCTAATGCTGGATTTATAGTTTGACGGACTGTAAGTGTAGACGCAACGCAATAATATCAACTATAGAATGTATGTACTCTTGTTTATAAATGAACGTAAACGCATGACGTAACGTAAGTGAAACGGACTGGAACGGAAGAGTTGACCAACATTCATCTTTTTACAGTGCGTTTCTTACGTCCGGCCAATCAAAACAAAGAATTCTGTGTGATGTCAGCCTCACTGTCAGATGTCACTTGTCCCGCCTTCAGATTAGTGAAGTTCTTTGTATTTTTATTCTTGTTTTGTTAATTATTCACAATAGATGAATATTATAATACAAATTCAAAATAACACAAGCTATTTACGATTAATATAATTTGTAGGTTATGTTGAATGTCGCTCATCACCTTAACCTCCACCCATGCGCAAAAATTCTGTTCCGTCGAATTATAAATACTGACATTTTTTACAGTCCGTTTGTTACGTATTCAGTGCTTCTACGTTTACATTCCGTCAAACTATAAATCCAGCTTAAAAGTCTGTTTTTGTCCTTCTATTTCACACTGACTGTCAAAATGGAAACATGAACTTTGAAAATTATTTTATTTTGAGAAAAACGTGGTAGAAATTTCAAAATGATTTTATATCAACGAAGAATATATCTAGTTATCTACTTTAATAGCATTATAAGGTATACAATCATGAATGAATTATGACATTTCCCTACAAGAATAAAGACTGTCACTTCACTTTCTTGATTACACTCAACTGAACTGTTATTGAATTGTGAACTCTACCTTCCTGGGGAACTGTGCTTTTAATTAAATTTATTTAAATTCACAAATTCGCTAAAAGATAACTAATAACATGTTGCACAATAGTTCCAGGATATCTGAGATGAAAAATCAGGAATTCTCTTGAATTTTAATATTGAATATTATGTTGGATGGGATTTTTTGTGATTAGTTTCATTATTATTGTAAAATTGAGGACTGTCAAAATATTTATATGTATTTATCATGAATAAAACTCTTTTCTAAGCTAAGTATGAGGGTTTTTCGAGAATACGGCTTACATTCTGGTCAATAAGTACATTTCTTTGACTGGTAATAATTTTTTTGTTGGGAGTTTCAAAAAGAAATTGGGGAAATTTATTTTTGATAACAGTATTCAGTTACTAGTGGAACTTCTCCTATTTTTTTTCTTTTTTCCCTATTTCTTGTTCTCATTATGTATTTTAATAATTTGGTAATATTAAAAATTTTAAATTAAATTGCATTCAATGCAGTGAGCAGTATTATTCTAGTCCATACAAATGATTTTTTAAGATCATTTCAAGCAGTAATATCCTTCTGTAATTGCTACCAACAATTCCGAAATATAGATGCCAAAATTTCTGTTACTGCTTCATGCAAGGTTTGAATTCCTCAAATATTGTTTAAGAGGTTTGCAGAAGGTATAATTAATGTAAACCATGTGATAATGGTGATGAATATCAACTAAAAGACAGTTCAACAATTTCATGGAATATACATATATATTCTACAAATATAAATTACGAATTATATAAAAAACAATAGATTTGTTTCAGGGGCTAAGCAGGTAAAATATTGTTAGTTTGAATGGTTTCGACAATGTTTCTTCTGTATTTGTGGAATTCTGGACTTCCATTGTTTATAAAAATATATCTGAAACAAAAAATAAAAGAAAAGAAAAGAAAATTTGATTAGTAAATGGCAAGAAAAGAAAAGAAAATAGCTGAAAAATTAAATTCAATGAATTAGTAGTATCTGAAAAAAGAAATGAAATGAGATTAGTAAATAATAAGTTATTCGCTGGAAAGTCCGCACTGCATTGGATAAACGGAATAATCCAACACCCAATATCACCAAATCTGAAGAATCAGCTTTGAGGGCCCTGAACAAGGACCAGTCAATTAAAATACTACCAGCTGATAAAGGAAACGCCACCGTCGTCATGGACATCAGCCTATACGACAATAAAATCAAGGATGTACTCCAAAAAGGGAAATATAGACAAATTACAAAGGATCCAACCCCTAGCATCGAGAGGAAGATCTATCAGACACTGAAGAAATACAAGAATCATTTGGAGGACAAAACTAGAACAATGCTAACACCACACCATAGCAAGACACCTCATCTTTACGGGCTCCCCAAAATTCACAAAACAGGAATACCTCTCAGGCCAATTACTAGTTCCAGGAATTCACCAACAAGTAATCTCGCGAATTTTCTGTTGAAAATCATCCAGCCTTTACAAGGGAAAACAACATCATTCGTCAAGAACTCCAGCCACTTCGTGGAAATGATCAAGGACGTCAAACTAGGACCCAACGAACAGCTCATCAGTTTTGATGTAGATAATATGTACCCAAACATCCCACGGCAGGAATCCCTGGATATCATCAAGTCAAAATTACAGGAGGATGATACTCTGGCAGACAGAACATCTATACCCATTGAAGGAGTAATTGATCTGTTGGGATGTTGCATTAATAATTCTTATTTCCAGATAAAAGAAGAATTCTACTCCCAGGACGATGGATTACCAATGGGATCACCACTCTCACCAGTAATAGCCAACATCTACATGGAGTGGTTCGAAGGCCAAGTGATAGAATCATCTCTCGTGAAACCAAAGATGTGGCTAAGATATGTGGACGATACTTTTATCATTTGGAAAGGGACCGCTGCCGAATTGGACGAGTTTTTAAACCATATAAACAGCTTTCGCACCACCATCAAATTCACGATGGAGAAAGAAAAGGATTCCAGCCTACCCTTTCTAGATGTTCTGGTTAAACATAACAATAATCACATCAGTACGTCAGTCTACAGAAAACCCACACACACAGGCCAATACCTCAACTCCGCTTCGAATCACTCAATGAGCACGAAGAAAGGAATAATCAGGACACTGTTCAGGAGAGCGACAACAATTTGCAGCGATCCCCAACTCATGGAACAGGAAATATCTAACATCGAAAGGGGCCTGATACAAAATGGTTACAACAAGAAGATAATAACAAGGACTATCGCGGAATGTCAACAGAACAGAACCACACGAGAAGAGAACCCTAATTGCCAGATGATAGCCATACCTTATGTGAAGGGAATATCCGAGAAGATAAGGCGAATTGCTCAGCAGTACAACATCAAAACAGCGTTCAAGTCGGACAACACCTTAAGAAGCAGGCTGACCAAAACTAAACCAGATGGACCCCCGGACAACAAGAATTGCGTATACCTTGTGCCCTGTGAATGTGGAGATGCATACATCGGTGAAACGAAGAGACCTCTTAACGTTAGGATCGGAGAACATCAAATACACACACGAAGAGCCGAAACATCGAAATCGGGAATTGCTGATCACGCATGGACAAAACATCACAACATTAAGTGGAACGATGCTAGGATTATCCACCGGGAACAGAACTGGCGAAAACGAAAATTCAAGGAAGCTGCTTTCATCCAACAGAACCATGAAGTTTTCAGTAAACCCAGTGTTGAAGTGGCAAACGCGTGGCGACCAATCCTGGCGCGTATCAGTGGTCTCAAGCTCCTCCCCTCGCCCAATGGGAGAGACGCCCAACACGGCACGACTGATCAAGGGAGTATATAAAGATCAATCCAAACTCTGATAATCAGTTTACACTTGAGAACGGTAAGAGATACCCAACTAACCGAAACGTCGTGTATATTAATTGTATAATTTTATTTTTTCATCATTTTCCAACTTATTATTTACTAATCTCATTTCATTTCTTTTTTCAGATACTACTAATTCATTGAATTTAATTTTTCAGCTATTTTCTTTTCTTTTCTTGCCATTTACTAATCAAATTTTCTTTTCTTTTCTTTTATTTTTTGTTTCAGATATATTTTTATAGACAATGGAAGTCCAGAATTCCACAAATACAGGTAAAATATTATTTATATCATGAGGTTGTTCTGAAACAATCAGGAATGTCATTCACACTTGTAAACCGATTTTAATCCAGATACAGAGAGATTTCAGATAGCCAGCTTAAAAAGCCACAAATAAATTGGAAACGGCATCTTACCTGTCATCATTAGATCAACCAGACAATTGTGGGCATCCTTGATGTTGGCGTGCCTGAAAGCACAAAGTCCCAAGTGCGCGATGGTTCTGTTGTATAGAATTTGAGTGCTCGGATCGGAATGTTGGATTGTCTCCTGCAAGTGAGACATCAGTACGAGATCACGCGCCTGAAACCAGTTGTCGTGAAGGGCGTGATGGTAGATGTGTGACAATATTGCGCGCGTTCTAAGACGATCCGTCGAATCGTGAGCGTAGATGAACTTGCAGAGCTTTTCCATCTCCTGGACAGAATTGTACGCGTCCTTGTCCTCGGCCTGCAAAATGTAGAAGATTATCGTCAATGAAATAGAATCATTTTGAAAAATCTTCAATTTACGTACCGTTTTTTGTTTTAAATTGTTGGGATCGAATTTATAGTAAAGATGCTCGATCTTGCGCAGATAAATTCTGCACATTTCGGTGGATACTTTGAACCTCTCCAGATATTTCATGGTTTTGTCCATGACGGCTGATACTTTGACTTCGTCCTTAAGGCGCTCAACGTATTCATTACTATGGGGATCGCATTCTTTGAGAAGTTTGATAAACTCATCGTCCAGCCTTAAAAAAACAAAATATATTTATAATATATATATATATGTTTATATATATATATATATATATATATATATATATAACTTATATAATATATAGATAAATATATATATATATATATATATATATATATATATATATATATATATATATATATATATATATATGTAAGTATATATATATATAGATATATCTATATATGTATGTGAATACATACATATACATGTATATATAAATATATATATATATATATATATATATATATATATATATATATAAATATATATATATATATATATATATATATATATATATATATATATATATATATATATATATAGTTGATGGAATCCGTCGTTACTACGTGATAATTTAACATGATGAACAAAACATAATTTGAATTTACTGCGTTTATTATCACAAAATATTTTGAAAAATATAACACTGCGATTGCAATTTCGGTCACTAGACCATCATCAGGCAGATTGAGTTCTTAACTGATGTTGGTCTAGTGACCGAAATTGCAATCGCAGTGTTATATTTTTCAAAATATTTTGTGATAATAAACGTGTAATTTCAAATTTTTGTTCATCATCATATATATATATATATATATATATATATATATATATATATATATATATATATATATATATATATATATATATATATATATATATATATATATATATATATATATATATATATATATATATATATTATATATAAATATATATATATATATATATATATATATAAATATCTACTATATAAAAATAAGTCGGGTTTTCCTTCCTGACGCTATAACTCCAGAACGCACGAATATATATATATATATATATATATATATATATATATATATATATATATATATATATATATATATATATATATATATATATATATATAGATATATATATATATATATATATATATATATATATATATATATATATATATATATATATATATATATATATATACTAGTGAGAGGCTCCCCCGCCTATTAAATAGATCCGTGAAAACTATAGATCGATGAAAATATAGTTTCCCGAACCACGATTAGTGCAAAGCCTGTCCCTGCCTCTGTCGAACGGTACGCGATTGAACAGAACGCATCCTGTATCTATGGTACGCGACGCGTCAAGTGCTGAGCTCGTCCCTGCCTCTGTCGAATGGGCGCGCCATCTGCTGCTCTGTCAATAGTGTCAATCCGTAGTTTGTGTGGAATCGGTAGGATACTACTATAGTCCGTTGGGCCTCGCGGTGCCGATGCTTCTCGATAGAATTCGACCCGTCCAACTGCTCGAAAGGCGGTCACGTGAATGCTAGTAGGTTTGAAGCGAAAATAGTTCTTAAGCGTCGGAAATGCTGCCGTTTTCACGAATTCCGGAGAAACGTCAAACTTTAAACGTTCGATATCGAAAATCAGCGTCTCGGATCGAGGCGAGACGTAGCCCAAGCACTACGGAAAGGACGGGAGAGATCGACGGGCCGCGATTCGCGGCCGATCTCCTTATCTCGGCTTCGAAAGTTTGGCAAAATGCGGCCTTTGGCCGCCTGCATTTTGGGAAGTCCAAAATGGCAAACCAATTATCTATTTAGTATTATATATAACGAGAAAATACCCCCTGTCGACTCTACATCTCTTTCAACATGTATCAAAGTATGATCGCCCCACGTGCAGAATTTAACACCCTCATATCCGTATATATATATATATATATATATATATATATATATATATATATATATATATATATATATATATATATATATATATATATATATATAATAAATAAATAAATATATATATATATTTCGAAAATCGTGCTCTGAAGGTCTAAAACGGATTAAAAAACTACTCCCATTGCCTTTCGATATTTATAGTCGTATTTTCCCCGAAAATAAAGGAAATTAAATTAGATATCATTAAAACACATTGCCTACCTCTCTACCAGGGTCAAAATGCATCCTTGTATCTTGTACGGACTCTCTTCCAAATTTTCAGTTTCCTCTGTCACAGACTCCGCCACTACCAGGGTGGGATTGCACAGAAGTACGTCCAGCATCTCGGACATCCTGTCCAATAGTTTGACCCAATAATCGGGCTTCATGGCGTCCGAAACCTTCGGATTGTAGTCGAAGAAGGCCGAAATAATGGCTATTTTAATTTTGACGATGATCGCGGGGCCGAGATTGTGCAGATCGGCCACGTTTTGCAACTCATGTAGCAGCTCGATCTGTTCCCGCCTGTCTGTACGTTTTTTACCTCTGGCGGCCATGATTTCGCTAAGTTTTTTGATAACCAGGTTCAGATCGATCTCTGCATCTTTTGCGAACATCTTGGGTTTCTCCTATTTGAAAAAAGCGAATTTATTCTTCCATGACAAATCTAGGTGGCATCATTTGCAGCTAGCCTAATTTTTTATATTATCTTTAATATGTAATTCGATATTTCTTGCAGATAAAGATACAGATTCTACCTCCGATGAACGTAATATCAAAGAGAAATATCATAAGAAATTTTTTATAATTTTTCAAACGTTAAATTAATTAAAGTACTAGAGTAATCGTCAGATAAAGAGTGACACTTTTGGTAGGGAATAATGGTTAATTTGAATTTACCGCTAAAAATGCCCGCCATGTCAAACATGCAAGATATCTAATTTTTGTTGAAAATTGGGTCAGCTAATTAGATTTAAGATTATTCATTACTTCTGGCAACAGTGTTCACGATCGACGTCATATACAATTTATGACGTGCACGCCAACTCTCGCTGGACAGACTATATATTATGGTTTGAATACATCAGATATAGGGGAATAAATCAAGTCAACCTGGTCGTTCAGAAAGACATTACCGTTTGTATTATGACTGAGTTTGAAATTTTCCAGCGAGATTCCAAATAATTCGATTTGGCTCACTTTGACAATTTGTGAATAATTTGGAAATTATGGATTTGTGTAAACAATTGGTTGTTTTCGCGGCAATGGTTTGAAAACGTGAATCTGTTTTATTTTTCAATAAAGGTTGATAGTGTTCTTTGAATCATGTTTTAAACGATCTACCAATATGACCTATATAAAATCCTTTACATACAGGAAAAATTAACTTGTAAACTCCAGAATTTACCAATTAGGAAGTCACATTTTCCGCATTGAATGAAAAACCTGCGAGTTGAGTATTAGGATTCAAAGCAAATTTGAAATTACATTTAGGTAGGTATGACAGCAATTTTTTTTAATGGAACAAAATACATCTAACGTTTAATCTAACACCCTCAAATCCATTATTTATTTGTTTTGATAGAAATTTCTTTTGCAAAATTTGGCGCAGACAATGGAATTCAAAATGCTCTATGAATTATAGAGTTAAAGCCTGAATATTTATGTGAAGGAGGATTGTTTGAATCCGACGGAATACATATATCTGTGAAAGTTCTTTCAAATTACCATTGTTTTCATCAACCAAATAAGTATGATTGTGAATCGAAGACAATAGTATACTTAAACACATGAAAAAATTGTTTTTCTTATGTCTATTTCAATAATGAGAACCTTTAGTTTACTAAGGTAACATACTTAAAATAATATGTTCTGACAATTACTTACGCTAGGCATGGCGATTCCTCCTTTCACCGTCTCCCACTCTCCCTCGTCATCATCCTCCTCTTCCTTCCTGAACTTCCTTCTTTCCTTCTCTTTGCGCTCCTTTCTTCGTTTCTCACGCTCTCGCTCTTTCTCTTCATCGTCTTCGGCAGTAGGTCCCGTTTTTTTCAAGAAACGTTCGCGCATGCTCGTGTATTTACTCTCGTCGTCATCGGAAGAATCCGAGCTCGATTCGGAATCAGAGGGCCAGTCGTCCGAATCGGAAGAGACGTCCTTGTCAGCAGGTGGTTTGGCTGCGGCTTTCGCAACAGGCTTGAGGGGAACATCATTGTCCGACTCGGCTTCTGCAGCTATAAGAAATTTGTAACGCCTTTAAGGAAATAAATGTAACAGCTAAATGACACCAAGAGCCATCTTGGTGGTTCAGTAAAATATAATTAAATTTAATATTACCAATTCTGAGATCTCTAGTTTTACCTTCTTCAAAGCTTAACAAAAATACATGATGCAGTAATTGACCTCAAATGAAATATCTCAATAATCAACAGATTCACCTGGATACTAATTCACTGACAATTAAACATTAAAACCTTCAATTGCCAAAACATGACATCTCCGACTCTTTTACAGTGTGGTAAAAAACATTGGATAAATTAACACTTTCAATCCCAGACCTAAATGGCTATGAACTAATAAAATCCCAAGTTTTTTTAAATGCACACTGACGAACATATGCGTCAAGAATAAATGGGTGCATCAGAACAACAGTGGTTCAAGTCCAAAATTTTGATTTTCCTTTTTATTCTCGATTCAGTACCCTCAATAGGGTTCCTTTTCAGAGCAACAAAGATCCAAGTCCACTACTCAATAGTTGCCTTTAAAATACCACTAGATTGGTATTGCTCTGAATTAAAAATGAAAATGTTCAGAGCAAAGGTGACCCAAGTCCTATTTTTTCTGTCAGGACACATATTGCTTCTATTAGTGGATGTGACTATGTGACTAAAAATTCAGTTAATTAATTGAAGATTCAAGTCATCAAATTCAAACGCGGACAACCATTTTCTTTATTATTAAGAGAGAATGTCTCAAATATTATGGACTTTTGAGAGATTGCCTTAATAAAGAAGTCTGTTGGAAAGAAATTCACATATTTAGCAGCGGTAAATCGTGAGCCTCTGTATATGCAACGACGAGCCATAACTTTAGTAAAGAAGGATGATAAAAAATCGCTTCTAACTTTTAAACAACTTATTTTTCATCAATTTCATGAAAATCTTCCTGTTAAAATTAATACAAGAACATTCTTCCAAGATGGTCAGGATCAGAGTAATCAGTTGTTGAGTGATAAAGAGTACAACAACGAATACCAATTCGACGAATAGATTAGCTAGTTTTTTTAATATTCATTGTTTTTTGATATAAATTTTATTTTACTTACTTGTTTCAGTCTTAAAACATCTAATACACAATCCTAATACACACAAATTTGAATTTGTAACTCTACAATTCTTATTCATTTTCTGTAAAATTGTAAAAAAATATTTTCAGTGCAAGTAAAATAAATAACATAAAATCTTTTAGCTAAATTCAGTTTTATTCTTGTGACTTGGATTAAACACTACATCTCAATATGAATTCGTTCAGTGCAACACTGATCTAAGACCATATTTTTTTCTTAATTAATTGATGAGTTAGGTGTTTTTGAATTTATCATTCATGTAGTATAAGAGAAATAAAATTTTATATATCACCAAAAAGAATCTAATGAATCCAATTTGAAATAAATAACAAGAAATTACCTATAACCACAAACGCAAATATCTTAATTAAACAAAACTTTGTAAAATGGACTTGGACCACTGTTGTTCTGATACACCCAAATATTAGGCAAAATCGGTCAAAAAGTTGTTAAATAACAAATAGAAAGTACAGAATATATAAAAAACGTTGAAGCATGGTGTGCATTTGAATCTGATAATACATAACAAGTAAATCAACTTCCTAAAACTAAGGACTTGTTTTGTTGTCCCACACTAACAGTTTTATATGGAAGTGGATCTAAATGACATAATCTTAGTTGCTGAATTTCCATGGCACTGGGCATACACATTTATGTGATGGGTGAGTATAGTAAAAGGGCCAAGTTCAATATTGTCAAAATAACACGAGTATGGGCTTAGAAGAGCATACAGCCTATAACAGATATATATATATATATGGCAGTGGGACTTTTAGCTGTTCCACCATATATTTTTGGTGATGGGACAGAAAGGGTTAATACTAGAAATATAGATCCCAAAAATAATATACACCATGATTCATTGCACCAGCATGGATCACATCAGTATCCAGGACTTCCAAGACCTTTAGAGATTGAGATAATTCACAAAGTAGAACCTGAGTCTATGTTTCCGGTTCATGCCATTATAACTGATGTCAGAAGAACCTTAGAAAGGAAGATATTTGTCCTCTCAAACAAAAATAAAACGGATCCCAAATCAAGTGGGAAAAAAAGTTACTTTTTGATAATACTCATGTAACAAAGATGTACAATTAATTTTCAGATTCTTCAGATGAAAAAGATGAGTTTGGCACTCAATTTTCCTTACTTATTATATGAGGTGTGGAAGTTGAAAAAACAATTGGAAATATAGATATGTACTCACGTTTCTCCTCCTCTTCTTCATCATCAGGTTGATCCGGATTATCTCTGAATTTAGAAACTTCATCTTCAAACTCTTTAATGTATTTCCTCAACTTTTGTCTCATAGATGTCAATGATTTACTGAAAACAAATTAGGCTTTGAACTAATATTTAGGTAAAATTTGGGAATTTACCTGTTATTTTTATTCATGTTTTTTCGACCCTCCCTATCTTCCCACATTTCATTAATGAAATCCTCCATTTCCATTAAACATCTCGTAAAGAATCTTGGAGTTTGTCCATTTTCTTCCTTCTGAATTACAGGCATAGCTTTGGTGTATGCTTTCTGCAATTCTTCAAAACCTAGAAAATGCTTACATTAGTGTTCATCTTGAATTGGATATCCACTCCATAACAAAATACATACTTGAAAGCATACTACTCATATCCTTAATTTTCTTATAATTCCTAATCTGTTTGATGATATTCGTTAGTTCTTCATATCGTTTTTCTTTTGCTGAACGCACAACACGTTTAACTTCTTCTTCATCGTCACTGAACTACAAAATTCAGTTATTGTATATTGTATGATTTATGATATAAATCCAAAAAGAAAGATGCTCAACTTACTGTGAAGACTTGGGCTGGTGCCCGTTGAACTTGTTCTTCCTCTGACGAGCTATCGGAATCCGAATCCGAACCAGCAAAGAAACGACTCATTTTGTTTCACAAAAACTAAAATATAATAAAAATTACTACCTTTTCCATGTGTATTGTAAACTAGTAAGAGGTTAGGTTATTTAATGGATTGAATAGGTATAAATAAAACACTCCTCAAACATTCAAAAATAAGTAAATACGGTATACACTAAATACCTACACTGGTGATTAAAGATTATTTACCTTGCTTTTTTCTTTAACTTTTGAAAAATTACATCAATATGGTATCATCAGAGAATAAATCCAAAAGATCAACTGTCTGGAACTCTGGAGCTGGAGTATCCGGCAATCAACGATAACCATAGAGCAGTAGAGCACAGAACTTTACAATCTATTGCCATTACAGACGTAACTTTATTTTTGTAGAAGCATACCTGAAGGGTATGTATGGAAAAACTTGTTCAAATTTTTGTCTGAAATTTGAATTTCTATACTTTCACTAGTACATTCTACAAATTTGGCTGGCGAAGGCGCACATGAATGTGTCTATGGTTAATACATACTTGTATAACCCTGAATTTCTAGCAGAGTAACAGCATGATTAATGAGCAAAAAATGATCGTGACATTAATGAAGAGTTTATTCAAATTCACTAAGATGAAACATCATAGATTGCTTGGCATGTTTCAGGAATAATTAAGCTTAATGCGAAGGTTGAGTATTTGAATCCTCATAACTTCTTCCTATTGAAGAAATCGCAAAGTTGCTGTTATCCTTTCATATGGGGAAATGCCCTTCCTCATGACTGTGTCATTCTTTGCAATCATTGGGGTGCCTTTAGATAGCACTCTTATTTTCTCAATCAGATAATAGTGGATCCTGGTCGTAGTTAACCACATAATATTTACCAACTTGCAAAATATTATCAATGGAAAAACACATATTGTTATGTAGCCCTTTAATTGAAAACTATTTGGGAAACTATTAATTAGTTTGCAGTTTTTATAAATCGATCATTTTTCTGATGGTAAGATGAAAACTTAAGAAAAACACAATATTTTTATTGCTCATTGCAATGAGACTTATGGTGGAAAAATCAATTACATGAAATGTCATTTTCCTGAATTTACCTTTCTTCTCTGCTTCAAGTAGTAATTGCAAAGAGAGAGAGAGAGAGAGAGCAATAGACATACTGACATACAGCATTGACTTGACACTCACACTCACACTTGACAGCAACTATATTAACATAATACTAATCTAATAGGGGTCGAAAATAGTTGCTGAACGGTAGTAATATCCTTTTAATAGACATTTTTCTCTTTTTCTAAGAGTTATGATATTTTGAAGACAGTTCTGAAGATCTAAATAAGAAAAATGCCACAACCTCTTGACACTCCAGGTTCCCAGCGACTTACCAACGATGATTTCCGAAAGTTATTGCAAACCCCAAGAGCAACTCCCTCGGGGACGCCTGGTACAGGTTCTATCCGAGAGGCAATGGCTAATTCCTCTGCAATGCCACCACCTAAAGAGGATAAAAATGAACTCAGACGTAAGAAAAAAAGTTATTATGCAAAACTGAAGAAACAGGAAGATAATAAAATGGCAGAATTAGCTGAAAAGTATAGAGACCGAGCTAGTGAGAGACGTCAGGGAGTTAATCCAGATTATCAGAATGATGACCCTGTACAAACAGCACAGGCTTATAGAGCTGTAGCTCCAGACTTAAAATCTTGTTTTGATGCTGCGGAACGTAGAAGAAGGATGATTCAAGAGTCTAAATTCTTGGGTGGTGACATGGAACATACTCATTTAGTAAAAGGGCTTGATTACGCCCTTCTTCAAAAAGTACGCAGTGAAATAACACATTTAGAAATGGAACAAGAAGTTGAACTAGAAAAATTAGCTAATAAATCTATGGAAGAAAAAGAAAAGAAGGAATTACAAAAAAGGGAAGAAGATGAGCTTAAATTCAAAACTAAAATTGGGCGATCTATTTATCATACCATTCAAGCTCTAAAATCAAGGCATATTGAAAGATCTGAGCTATTTATTCCTGGGAGAATGGCATATATCATTGATTTAGGTAAAAATTTTGCTTCTACTTGAATTACGTAGATTTATATAAATTCTTATTCCATTAATCATAAAATAGAAAAGTCAAAATGAAAAGTTTTTGTTGTTTTGCAGATGATGAAGCCGAGTCAGATATTCCTACCACAGTGATAAGATCAGTAGCTGATGTTGCATCATTTGAATTGACTGCTACTCTTACTACAAATGATATAGTTATCAACAAGTTGACTCAAATTTTAAGCTATTTGAGGCAAGGTGAGCATATATTTTTTTTCTTGGCAAGATTTTATGAAAAATATTTCAATATATAATAAATGAAGATAATGAGATATATTCTCTTTATTGAAAAAATTTAGGTAAAATGTCCGTTTTTAAATAAACATACTAATGGAAGCAATAAGATAATATACATTTATAAATATATTCCTTTTTATTAACTTGATATATCAACAATAGGGAATATTTTAAAGTTATTTTGAAGATATTTTTTTTTTCTTTTTTTTATCAAGTATTGAAGTATGAAAGTTAATAATTGTTCAAGTGGCTAGTTCTCTATTAGCTTAATGTAAATTTTTGTTCCTAACCTTGATTTCAGTTAAAATTTTACCTAATTATACAAATTATTCAAAATACAAAATACAAAATCTTTATTGACGCATATAGCATTTACATAAAATATTCAGGTGTAAAAATTTTTTCAATATTACAGACATATCTAAATAAAATTAATATGAAGAAAACAAAAGATTTTCATCTTACATCTAAAATTTTTGAGATCACAATATGTCCAGATGGCGGTCTGTCATATTATTCTTAAACATCTAAAGTATTAAAATATTAAACTAAGATCAAAACAACAATACCAATAAATCAATAAGTTAGCCAAATAGAACTTTTTTAACTTGCCTACAGAAAACATTGTATTTACAATTAAAAATATCAACACTTTTATTTTCGTGCATCACAAAGTTAGCAATTTTACACATTCGATCTATAGGCATATTAGTACCATAATTAGTTCTATGAAATGATAGGCTAAATAGTTCCCTACTCCGTGAATCCCTAGATGGAATATGAAAGCCAATCTCTGCAAGAAGGTCTGGAGAATCAACTACACCATTAAGAATCTTAAAGAGAGTACAAACATCGAAGAATTTTCTTCTATTTTCAAGGGTAGTGAGTTTTAGTAATTTCATTAGATCACAGCAATCAATTTGCTCATAAGGGATACCCATCTTAAGTCCAACCCTTCTTAAAATTCATTAGTATGACCTTGTAGTCTTCACTTAGATTTATATTATATGAACCAATGTGTTTTACTTCAAGGTAATCGTAAAAATAAAAAGGGCAAACGGCCTCTGACTGAAAACAAAGACATTGATTTTGAGCCAGAATTAAAGAAACCAGCTAAAAGACCAGATTTCGATGATTCGATTTACGGCGAAATTGGCGACTATGCACCAAGTAAATCGTCAAAACACGACAAAGATAGAGGTAAACGCCAACCATACTTCGATAAACATGAGGAACACGTGGAAAACAGTGCACCAATCCTCAAAGTTAACAAGTCTGTGCAAATTTTGAATAAGTTGAAGCAGGAACCGGAAGGTTACGCTGAGTGTTACCCTGGTTTAGAAGAAATGAATGACGCCATTGACGATTCAGACGATGAGGTTGATTACTCGAAAATGGATCTTGGAAACAAAAAGGGGCCGATTGGACGATGGGATTTCGATACAGCAGAGGAGTATTCTGATTATATGAATCAGAAAGAGGCTTTACCCAAGGCTGCGTTTCAGTATGGGCTCAAAATGGCTGATGGACGAAGAAGCAGGAAGCATAAGGATAAAAACGAGAAAGCACATTTGGATAGAGAGTGGCAAAAAATTCAAAATATCATTCATAAGGGGAAATAAAGAGAAGTGGTTTTCATGTTAATATTTTGTACAAACGGAATATAGGTTGAATAATTTATAGCATACTGTGTTGTTTTGGTTCATATAAAGATGTTAATGATCCAAATATTTGACATTATCATAGGAAAATAAAGTAGTATGAAAAATGCAGACAACGCATCTTATTCCAACAATTGCCACTATGGGAGTATATAATCTGAAGTATTAGGTCTTAATGAATATTTGTTTTATTATTAATACATATTGTCAGATAATTCACATTCACAATAAAAAACCATCTGCAATTATTATGTAATATATCATTAAACATTAATAAGCTGATTTGGATTTTATCTTGCTTTGTGTTTTGGACTCCAATTCTCGGATCGAGTGAAAAAAATCGTTGTCACTGTTGAAGTGAATAGAAAACGGAAGACTATCATTCGCTACTTGTGACGTAATCATATGTACCGACAGAGTCAAAGGAATAATTCAAAAATGCTTCGCAGTGATTCAATACAAAAAAAACAGATCCTATTAGAAAATTTAAAACTCGGGCAGTTCATGTTGTATTTAAAAAAAAACTTTACAAATTGTTTTATACTAGATTAGATTAGATTTTTTATTGATCAAATTATTATACCTTAGTGCTATGACAAGTTAGCTAGTGCTAGCTTCAGTTCTTCATAACTTTGTTCGTGAAATAGCCTTTTTGGAGTCTATTATTGAAAGATTTTTTATTGATCAAATTATTACACCTTAGTGCTATGAGAAGTTAGCTAGTGCTAGCTTCAGTTCTTCATAACTTTGTTCGTGAAATAGCCTTTTGGAGTATATTATTGAAAGGATGGAAATTATTTGACCAATAGAGTTGGGTTGTAATTACACCGCTGTCACAGTCTGCTACAGCTGTTAATCATAGCAGTACGGCCGGCTCGGCCAAAAATCACTGTGAGATCACAGGTTAGTCCGTTTATACCCACGAACAAACAAAAATCCCTACATCAAAATGGCGGCGATCAGAGAAAAATTTATATCTCCAAAAGCCACTTTGTATCACCTGTAAACATATTGTATGCTATTTTCAGGAACTTTAATGAGTGAACATATAATAGATAAAGCAGAGGTCCCAAAACTGACCCTTGAGGCCCTCCAATCTTGACTGCTTTTTTGATTACTCTAGAACAAGTAGCTTCTTCATGGACAGCAGTAAAAATAGTTGTGTATATAAAGAAATAGGTTTACTAAGATTGAAAACACATGTATATGAAAAATATTTTTTATAGACATATAAATATTAAAAAAAGGATCACAGTAAATACCAAATAACTCCAAAATATTCTCCTTATAGATAACATTGTATTCAACCAAAATCATAACCTAGTACAGATTCCAAATTATAATCAAAAAGAATAAAATCATTTCTATAAAGTTTATACAGAGCTTGCATATATTTTAGTGGCAACATTTGAAAGTACTCCCTGACTTTCAAACTGGTATGTGCTGAATTTGTCATAGGAAATCTAATAGGAGGAGCGTCTATAATATCCAGGAGAGCCTGCGCATCTTCAGTTAAATGCTCATATTTTCCTATGAAGGAATAATTTATCCTACATGGATGACACAGGTCGTAGATTGGCGTCCAATGCTCGTTCGAATTTAGACCTTCATTTATCAAATACTGGACGAATTCGTTAAGTGTAACGTCTGATCCTGATTCTTTTTTCATATAGTTTTGACTCCTCCGACCCCTGCTTCGAGAGCGGTATTTTTTTACTATATGTTTGCCGTATCGTTTCTAAAATATTAATAATAGAAGTCACTTAACAAGATTCAACAACAAACAACTATAATTAACTTCCACAAAAAGCATCTAACTTTAAGAGTGAAATAAAACCACTGATGTTAGTGACGACAAAATTATGTGTTATAAAAGTGAAATGGTGGATGTTTAATGAAGCTTGAACAAACATAGACATTATTAAAAGAAAATTAAATGAAAATAAGGCATGAGAACGAATCACACGTTTTTATAACATATGACCTAATTTTAATTATTTACGTGTGTTGACATCTTCATGTAAGTGATTTGTGACAATTGAAAACAAATATTTGATTTAAAAACAGTTCACATAGCTTATCATTGCATAAAGAACATTCATCATTGATCGAAAACTATGAAACAACAATCCAAAGATTGCTACAAGAGCATCGCCAAGGGGAGGGGTTGCAGTTGCCCCCCTAGACTCGAAAAAGTTTTATTGAATGGAATTAATTTACTTACTTGAAAATTTCCCAAAATTATATAAATATATAAAAAATGATTAATTATAAATTTAATCATTTTTTTTCTTGTAGTGAAGGATTAAAAATTTACAAAATGTAGGTATTTATTTCACCAACAATTCATATATTCTATCTAATATCCTGCACCCGCTATGCCCATTCCAAAAACATTTAAAACTAATTTTTCATTTCCATTTTGATTCGAGTTTTCAATTCAACCTATTCTTCTAAGCATTAATTTTTACAAAACTACAGGTAATACAATTTTAAGTTAACATATCGAGTAATATAAAAAAACTCTCAGTCTAAACTTTCCCATAGTAGAATAGGATAGTGTATTAAAAGTCAATGGTAAAATGAATATTTACAATAGCATCAAATAAAAAGCAAAATAAGTCATTTCAAGAAACATTTTATTCACTAACTTGAAAATATTTGGAGCTGGTCAAGTTCCCTTCAAATTTATTTCTAAAGGCTGAAAGAAGCCTTTCCATTGGATGCCTCACCATCATGAAAGTGGTGTACGAGTCGAGACATTTTCTTATATCTTTAGGCGACAATTGCGACAATCTCACTGTGGAATTGTCATTATGAGCAACATAAGATGGAATGTCTGTAAGGTATGTTGCATTTGATTTTCCAGTTAGAACCATCATTACCCTCTTCCAGTTGGTGCAAGCCACCTAACACAAGACAAATGGAATTTAACTTCTATACTGATATTTTAAAAAAAACATAAGACTCTAATGTTCTAAGAATATATTAATTAATGAAATAGTCAACTAGTAGACTTGATAATGGGTTCATATCCCGAAATTAGTCGACTATTTTATTGTTTAATATATTTGTGAAACAATAAGTCACATGTCAGTATTTAATTATATTTTACCAAGTGATAAGCGGATCTTCAATTTCAGTTATTAACTTCTATAGTTAAATTTTTTTTGGTAAAATCAATAAAAATACTTTTAGAATTCATAAAAATTTTTACACGAATAATCATAAAATATATTGCTGTTAATGCTGATCTATTATAAATTTTAAATCAATAGTCACAATTTTTTGAAGTACATATTTTCAGCATGCGTAGTATCAGAATTTTACAATATATTCAAAGATTTTAGATAATTAAAACAATAACTCAACATATGTTGCTTTTGATTTATTATAAAAATATATGAACCAATTTCAGACAAGTGTAGATATTAACATTTTATAGAAATTTGGAGATTATACTGTTTTCAAATATCAATGGAATTTGAAGACGAGATTTACTTTCAGTAAAAGAGTTCTTGGATTATAAGAACACAAAATTACTCTTTATGAGAGTTTACTATCCCTTATTTACACAATTTCATTTAAAAATTTTCATGTAAAATTTGTATATTTTTGAATCATGGATTTTATTCTAATATTGCTAAATTAAGTTTTCGTCATAATTTTTCACGGTTATTACTAGTTGCTCACCTTTGGAACATAGCAGTACAACATTTTATGATTATGATCTACCAAAATGTGTTTCAATGAAGCCCTTTTCAAATAACCAAATTTGGAGTCATTAATTTTTGAGCATCCTTTAGTTAAAGTTTCTTGCCTAGATATCTGTTCTAACCAAAGGTAATTTGTACATGCCACATCATTCATATCTGAAATAAACGCACATTTTAAATGAGGAAACTGGGAATTAATAGTTAAACTATTTTAACCACAATCTTTAAATTAACAGCGTTAAATTGAATATGAAAAGTATTTTTTATCACAGTAATGATAAGTGTTAGCTTATAATTGCAGTGAGACTTAAAACCCTGATAAGAATAAATGAAAATTTTAAAAAAAGATTAGTTCAGAGATATAATGCCTTTTTCAAGATTTTTTTGAATGATGAGAAATGAACAGTTATAGTTCAAGTTATATCAGAAGACATTCAATTAAATTATTTTTCTCAACCCTCAGTGGAATTAATTACATGTATATTAATTATATGGTTTACCTGATTTAACATTATTGTAATCTTACATGTTACTATTGAGAAAACTAATATATGAAAAATAAATCAATTTTTTTTTAAATATAAATATATCACGACTTACCTATAGATAAAAATAACAATCCACTCCAAAAAGGCAATAACCTATTCATCACTTTTTAGGTTATTTTGTACCCTTATCATTTAATCTTTTGACGAATCTCAGCTCTGATCTGTTTGCCACACCGTATTTAGAAACCAGGTCGCTGTTCCTTTTCAGTGACATACCTTCGTGCTGCAGTACGTACGCCTTCCACACGTACTTCCAAGAAATTTTTGTTTTGATTTTTGATCTCTGTTGCTTCAGAGCAAAACACCGTTGAATAGCTTGTTTTAAATCCTTGACAGTAGCTCCTTGCTGAGGAATCTATTACAAATTATATCATAAGTTATAGGCACTCCTCACAATATATGAAATATTTAATAGGCATGTCTAAATCAATTCTGAAATATTTATATTAACTGATTTTTAATTTATTTTATTAGACATAGACCTATTATAGTATATAAAGAACAAAATATTTTTGGTAAGCATATTTTTAATAACATATGGGGAGGCAAATTACTTCTTGTGCGATAAGTATTCTTAAAGAATCTAAAAATATTGGATTGTGAATTGAAGCTTTGAAAATTTATCATTCATAAGAGTCTTATACTAGTATATACCTTCATTTGTATTTGAGTCCGATATTCGAACCATTCTGTATAAATTTATATTCTAGAATTGATGAAATAATAGATATTTCATAATTGAAACAATGTAAACATCTGCTATAAGTTAAATCAAATGATCTTCGATCAACTCACCACAACATTAAGGGGACTCTCCGAGTGTCTCAAAATTGTCACAGTAATAGATTGACCCTGCACAACAGCAACTTGCGACAAAACTTCGTCGGTCGTAACATCTAAAGGTAAATCTTGAAGAAGAGAGTCAGCTGCTATTAATCTCTTCAGACTGCTCTGAGTAATTTCTAATAAATCTTCATGTGACAATTTCTCTATTTCCTCATCCAAATCACCCATCCTGTTGAAATTAAATTATGATAATTTTATGGTAATTATATATCTTTGTTATAGAATTGAGGACACAAAATTGTGACTGATTCAAATTAAAAAGGCAACATTTTATGAGGTTATATCACTCAAACTAATTTAATTTGTTTTCTTCTTCTTTCTTCAGTCCTTCTCTTACCAGTAGAAACACCCTTTATCAAGTTCAGGAGCTCATCCTTAGGCTAGTACTCAAACACTAACTTTTCTAGCAATTATAATTCCTACGACAATTAGGCTCCTTGGCATTCAGGAGATCATGATATCTATAAGTGAAATATACATATATAATAAACTAAACCACTTAGGGGATTCTTTTGTTGGTTATAACCTGATTATTTTGTAATAATCCTGTCTTAAAAAATTTGACTCTTGAGATGAATCTCGTTTGAGATGTACCTGGTCGTAATCTACTTACGCAATGAACGACTGAATGAACCATATTTCTATGAGTCAAAGGTGAAATCTCAATCTGCCTACAAGTCTAGTGACTGTATTTATGGATGGGGGTGATAGAAGACTGCCACGGTAATGTGGACTGTTTGGATGTGATGTTGAGAAAGGGAATAGTTAGTGTCGGAATTTTTGGAGAAGAGCGGTGTTCATCGACAAGAACATGGAATAGTTACTTTGTTTGTCCTGAACATGCTTCATCCTAAGAACCCCAAGTTTGTCACATTATTTTCTGAACATATCTTATATGTGTATATATATATATATATATATATATATATATATATATATATATATATATATATATATATATATATATATATACACGTGCCTGATATTACCATATCAGGCACGTACAAACATATTTCCAAAGAGGCAGTCCCCTCTCTGCAATTATTTCGCAGTTAGATGTGTTTTTCAAAATGGTGACGATGAATCCGCTGCTTGTCAGTATTATTGAAGATTGAGTTATAGTTTTGAGTTCATCCACGTAAGTTTCTACCTTATAAAAATTATTTTTGTGATAAATATACTTCTACTAACTGCCTCATAGTGGTAAGTACTCGTATTTTTGAATAATTGACATTTTACATCTAAAACTGCATAATTTGTGCCATATATGGCATATTATGCAGTTCAAGTATATCTGACTTGACCATATCTGCAGATTGTGAATTTGGAAAATGAGAAAGAAATTTTTTTTTCAGACATATTATGGATCCTAAGATATTTTATGGGAAAAAAATGTAGTTATACATAACTTCAATCCTAATGAGACTGAAGACAATATATCAGAAGAGGATGAAATATTGGCTTCAGATTCTCCGAATGAGGAAAGCGATAAAGAAAATGAGGATCTTGCAATATCTGAATCTGAAGATGAAGATTATAATAGTTCTCTGCAACATTTGCGAAAACAAGGTAAACAGTGTAAAAATAAAATAATTTGGAATAGTGAGCAGCTTCCCTTTTCCGAAGAAAGAATAGAATTTTTTGGTAACGTTGAATGGCCAAACGATATAAATATTTGTAGCAGAATCTCTTTGCTGTATTGATAAATCAACAATAAAAAGAGGGGAAGTCCATAGTACACAAATGGCAATAGCTCTTGAAGCTAAAAAATCGAAAGGACCGACTGCGCCAATTCCTGAGGATTGCGTTCGTCAAGATGGCTACTGTCATTACCCATTGTGGAACAGTGAAAGACATAGATGCAAATACCCTGAGTGTTCAGGAAGGTCCTTTATTAAGTGTGAGAAATGTAAAGTGACTTTGTGTCCCAATGCCAAAATGTACCGGGAAATATATATATATATATATATATATATATATATATATATATATATATATATATATATATTTATATAAAATATATATATATATATATATATATATATATATATATATATATATATATGTATATATATATATATATATATATTTATATATAATATATATATGTATATATATATATATATATATATATATATATATATATATATATATATATATACAGGCTTGCCATACGTCCCGGTTTGGCCGGGACAGTCCCGGTATTTTGCTTTTGTCCCGGTGTCCCGCCCGGTTTTATCGATGTCCCGGAAAACGGCTGCACGATGAAAAAAGTAATGAATAATATCTGTTAGTAGTTTAATTAAAACTATGAGAAGGGTGAGCGCTACTTATTGGAGAGGTGTACAATATCACTTTTTCGGGCAGAGAGACGTGAATTTGAAATTGACTTGAAATCGAAGATTAACATTGTCAACCTATTAAATAACATTTTTTTAGTTTGACATAAAGAAGTTTCTTTGTAATTGTTTTTGTAATTTTACAAAAAGTTGTAGTTTTACAAAAACTAAGTAATTGATCAATTAAACAATTTTGTAAAGTATTTTAAATTTTCTTTTATGAACAATTCATACTAGATGGTAGAGCAAAAAAATCAGACGTGTGTATAACTAATAATTTAGGGTTCGAGATTCCCCTCCCAACACTTACGAGACTTCAAAAAAGGCTTAAAACTCACCCTTTTACTTCTGATTTTTTCAAAAATTGGGGGTATGGAATACCCCCAGACCATCCCATTTTAATGTGTCCCGGTTTCACTCAGCAAAAATATGTCAAGTCTATATATATATATATATATATATATATATATATATATACATATATATATATATATATATATATATATTTATATATATTATATAATTATATATATATATATATATATATTATATATATATATATATGTATATATATATATATATATATATTATATATATTATTATATATATATTTTATATATAGATATATATATATATATATATATATATATATATATATATATATATATATATATATATACAGGGTGTCCCGAAATTAGACGTCAATATTTCGACCACATATTCTACTTCCAAAAATAGAGATAAAAGTTCATATAAACTAGGGTCCACAACTTCTTCGTTTTTAAGATACAGGGTGTTAAAGGTGAAGACCTGATGGTGATTTTTTGTGAATATTTTCGAAACCTGTGAAGGTAATTGGATAAAATTTGGTACAGTTACGAAACTTTTTACGCTCTATTTAATGTACTAAAAGTTAGTATTGCAATATTCTCAGAACTGCGTAGTGCAGGGGGGTATTAGCCAAAAATTTGGCCCTAATACTTCGCTAGGAAACAGTATTTTCGAGAAAAATGCATTTGAATATTTCTTTATGAATTGATTGTTGTCCCGAAATTAGACGTCAATATTCTAACCACGTATTTTACATCCAAAAATAAATATAAAAGTTCATAAAAAACTAGTGTCCACAACTTCTTCGTTTTAAAGGTGAAGACCCGATAACGGTTTTTTATGAATATCATATTTGATATCACCTAGTCTAATTCGAAGTGTGGTGCTGCATTTTCTCAACAAGGTCGGCAATTCTTGGTGTTATCTTTGAAAAGGCGCAACCAATATATTCCTTTTGTATTAAAATTTGTCAAATATGAAATCTGTCATTTTTGGCTTTATTTGGGCTCTACGGGTAATCGCATGTGATACTTCAAAATGGTTTTGACTTATTTGATTCCTTGCCACACGTTTTCTTTCACACATCTCCTCATCGTTGTCTACTTATATACTATATATTTATACGGCCTCAAATAAAGTAGTCTAGTGGATTTAAATCCGGCGATCGGGGTGCCCGCGGAATAGAAACATCTCTTCTAATCCATTTATACGAAAATTACTCGTCTAGTCAATTCCTTATATTCACACCATACTGAGCAGGCTCACCGTCGTGCTCTGCCATTGCATAAACCACGTACAAAGTGGATGTCTGATAATTCTCTATTTGAAAACCTCTGCATTACTACTTAATAGCTTTTTTCCGGCAACAAGCAGCACAATTAAAAACTGGGCGATTAATAATTGACAGCTTATTTTTTTTTACCTAGCAAATCAAAAAACGTCATTTTTTTTCCCGGTCTGCTGCTTATTTTCTCGACGATTTGCACATTGAAAAACAAAATATCAATTCGTAAAGAAATATTCAATTGCATTTTTATCGAAAATGCTGCTTCCTAGCGAAGTATGAGAAGAGTACTTCATTTGTACAAAAAACTTCGTATTTTCAAACTTTGGAGTCAAAATTAATAAAAATTAACCACCAAAAAATTTCGGCCAAATTTTTCGCCAATATCCCCCTGCACTACGTACTCCTGAAAATATTGCAATACTAACTTTTAGTACATAAAATAGAACGTGAAAAAATTCGTAACTGTACAAAATTTCATCCAATTATCTTCACAGGTTTCGAAAATATTTACAAAAAACCACCATCAGGTCTTCACCTTTAACACCCTGTATCTTAAAAATGAAGAAGTTGTGGTCCCTAGTTCATAAAAACTTTTATCTCTATTTTTGGAAGTAGAATACGTGGTTAAAATATTGACGTCTAATTTCGGGACACCCTATATATATATATATATATATATATATATATATATATATATATATATATATATATATATATATATATATATATATATATATTATATATATATATATATATATATATATATATATATATATATATATATATATATATATATATATATATATATATATATATATATATATATATATATATATATATATATATATATATATATATATATATATATATATATATATATATATATATATCTATATATATATATATATATATATATATATATCTATATATATATATATATATATATATATATATATATATATATATATATATATATAATCAGACATGAAAATTTTTAGAAAATCATCGTCTATGGTTTTCTTGGATACACTGCAATGGTATGTATTTTATGGGATAAAATACGACTGAAAACGATTTGACATTCGAGCGAAGTTTGTTGAATTGTGATTCTCACGATAAAATAAATAGAATAGAAATAAATAGAAGTGAAATTTTTAAAGTAGATTAGCTAATATGTAATATGTATGTAAGTTCTCCTGGGCGTGCAGGTGCAGCTATGCTATATGTATATATATATCAGGGGCGGCTAGTCAAAGGAGGCTAAGGAGGCTAAGCCTCCTCAATAATATTCCGTGTATCACTAATATAAATATATTATATTGAATAGTCAGCATTCAGCATATTCATATTAATCAAAATCATATTATTTTATACACCTACCTTCCTTTCAACCTAAATTATATAATATAATTTATTAATTAAGATAGACGGTATTTACATTCACTGCATTTCATTCATTTCAAGATTTGTGGCAACGCTGCGGAAGGCTTAGAAAGGTACCTATATTCTCAACGTTCATTATGCCTGCCACAGAAAAGCAAACAACGGTGCAAATACTCCGAATGAATACCTACTTCATTGCAATAGAAATGCAAAACACATGTAAATGGCAACACCGATAAAGTGCAGTCTTATACAATGTCGACCAATCACAACTATAGAATTTCGCGGGACATCGAGTAAATTCGTTGATTGAATCGTAGTGTGATCGTAATTCGTAGTGTCTAATGGCCGCCGAAAACAGCTCGCGTATTGTTTTGAAATGAGTTTGATTACTGAAGTTAATTTCAAAAATTTCAATGGTGACTTAGTGGAATATTTGTTATCCCATAACTTTAGTGCAACAAGTTATGAGGATAAAGTTTTGATAAAAACATTGAGACCTACCCCTGAATTGAAGAATTTGGTGCAGCATAACAGAAAACAAAACCGCGGTTTTAATACAAAGAATTATGAGAGACATCCTTGCCTAACCGGATCACAGGTAAGAAATAAATTATTTTGTTGGCAGTGTTTACTTTTTACTAGTGAAAATGTCTCTGTTTGGGGCCGCTTAGGATTTGAGGATTTAATTCTATACCTAGTTGAAAGAGAGGAATTTTTCACCGATAAAGTAACTTTAAATAATTAATATCTTACTTACAAGATAAGGAATTTATATATTTTTCAAACATCTTCAAATTAATTTTTGAACAAACAGAAATAGTTTTTCAAATCTTACAGCACAAGTTTTCAGATGTAATTTACTCACGAAATCGGCTCAAGTTTCTTTTGGAAAAAAATTCAGAATTTCGTGCAGAAGTTTATTTAAAAAAACTATTTTCTGTATTTCAAACTACTGATGATACGACTCAATTTAGCCCAAAATGAAAGAAATTCAGTTACCCAGATATGGAGCTTCATTATAAGCAAATATTTTATGAAATTTTGGATACTATTAGGGGTCAAATAGAAATAAGGTTCTCTGATTTGAAAGAACTGCATTTCTTCGACTTACTCAATAAAAATTTGTTAACCGGATTTTCGACTAATTTTCCAGATAACCTTTTGGAAAATTAATGTCAAAAATACACTTTTTTTGATAAGGTGGCCATAAAAAGGGAACTGTGTGTTGTTTATAATGACAATGAAATTTTGGGGCAAAATGAAAATCATGTGAGGACTATTAAATACCTTTTCGATAATGATTTGAATCAAGATTTACCCCAAGTTTATAAACTCTTATGTCTAATTGTTTCTATCCCGGTGACATCGGCTTCCGTAGAGCGCTCGTTTTCCACTCTTAAGAGAATTAAAACTTATTTACGAAATTCAATGAGCCAGGATCGTTTGAAAAATATTAGTTTGTTGTCTATTGAAAAGGAATTGGTAAAACTTTTGGCGAAAGACAAAAAATTTTATGAGGATATTATAGATCATTTTGCTAACGTTAAAGATCGCAGAATCCCGCTAATCTTCAAAAATATATACTTAACTTTTTATTTGCTGTCCCACACATATTTTGTACATTTTATTTTTCACAGGTTTTGTTTGTGGTACTAGGTACTTTATTACTTAGTATTATACCAAATAACTCGTTGTTCCTTGTAAAAATCTCAAAAAAATTCGTTTTTTGTTTGATTTTATGTAAACATTATTTTTTATTTAAGGCTTCTGCCTTGGCATCTATGCAGGAATTATAAAAAATAGATGTCTATGCCAAAGAATTTATTAAAATTTTTTTTTTGGGTCTAAATGTATTTTTCATTATTTTATTTTGTTGTTATTTTATTTTTATTTTGTTTTACTTTTTGTTTTAATTTTATTATAATCTATATTATTTTATTTTTGGCAAGAAAAAACTCTCACCTCCCCGTTGGTTCTTGCTGGGCAACAATTGATTAATTCCTCGAATAAGTAACAAATTCGTTAAGTAGGTAGGTAGGTACCTATTTTGTGATAGAAAAAAATATGATGAATAGATGAATTGATTAATTAATTGGCTGAGAAGAGTTTTTGTGAATATTGTAAATAGGAGTTGTAGGTCTCAAGGTAGACACTCGAAAGTGAAAAAAATTTTTTTCAAACAAATTAATAGCTTAGGGTGCTTTTTTTTCCTTGATTCTCTTTAAATTATAAGGCGGTTGACCTTGAAATCCTAAAAATTTTCGCCTATGGTGTATTTTTTAACACCTCTTGTAGCCTCCTCAAACCAAAACCTCACGAGCCGCCACTGATATATATATATATATATATATATATATATATATATATATATATATATATATATATATATATATATATATATATATATATATATATATATATATATATAAATATATATATCTATATATATATATATATATATATATATATATATCTATATATATATATATATATATATATATATATATATATATATATATATATATATATATATATAATCAAACATGAAAATTTTTAGAAAATCATCGTCTATGGTTTTCTTGGATACACTGCAATGGTATGTATTTTATGGGATAAAATACGACTGAAAACGATTTGACATCACGATAAAATAAATAGAATAGAAATAAATAGAAGTGAAATTTTTAAAGTAGATTAGCTAATATGTAATATGTATGTAAGTTCTCCTGGGCGTGCAGGTGCAGCTATGTTCACAAACACTATCTATATTAGCTTAGATTATTTTTCAAATAGTTCATGGAATTCATCGTGACTACGTGATAATTTATCACCATGAACACAAAAAAAAAATCTTGATTCTAATGTGTTTATTATCACAAAATAGATAAAAATTATAAACAGCTATTGCAATGTCATCTATATTTTTAGATTATTTTTCTGTAATCTTTGATGCTTTACAGAAAAAAGTTATAAAGTTTATTGATAAAAATTATACTGTCTTTGATATACTAAATTTAAAAAACTCTCAACAAGGATAGAATCATCTTATTATAACGATCTTATCAACATTTATACAATTTTTTCCCGAATGTTTTTAGTAGGCCATTGAATTCATAATATATAACAAAAAATTAAATTTTAGTTAGCTCCATAACAATAAGTCATAAACGAAATTTCAGCATGAGAATATCCATCTTAATTTTTAGTCAAAGTTCAGGTTATTCTTACAAACTATGTTCTATATTTTAATGTTCAAAATACAGGTTGGTATGTGTCCAAAACTTATTTCGATGTGTTGCCAAAAAAAAAAAATAACTTTGAATTTAAAATTACTAATTCACATTTTAAACTTAGAAATGATATAACGTAGGTACTGAAAATGTTGATAGGTCATTCTGGTTAGAATTACACATCACGAAAACAGAATGAAACTATAATTCTCTACTTTAATGAAATAAGATCAAAATTAATTACTAAAGATATTAAGCGACTGTCCAAATAAGACTTTCAGAAGTAAATTATTAAATATCAAGCTGATCAAAGAAATTACATACCATTCTTTAAGAACAGACACGAAACTAAATTCCTCTGAATTAAAGCAATTGGAGCACACCGTAGATATCATCAACCTTGAATATGGAATAATTTATTTTTTATTGTTCATCCATTCTTAGAGTTCGAAAGATATTTTTATGATTTCCCCCACAACTATCAATAGAGCGTATGAGATAATTTGCACAAAGTACTGAGAATGTCGAATAATATTTGCTGGAAGATAATATAAAATAGACGGAAAACGGCTAGAGTTCACTATTGATCGATTTTATCTATTTGAAGTCGGAGATATTTAATTTCAGGTGATTGGTTGTTTATTCAACATTTTGAAATGGGAACAATTATCAATTATTCAATCATTTTAGTATACGTTTTCTAAGCTGAGGAACCCTTTAGAGGCATCCATTGATTGATTACGTAAGAGAGTTTTGGTGATTTTTCGACCGCCCTCCCCCTTGGTGAGATGTCGTGAGATTTCCCGAACTCCTCCCCCCTCCCCGAATCTTACGTGAGATTTTTTCAAACCGTTTTTGTTATGTAAATGAGTTAATATTTTTTTATTTATTTATTTAAAACAAACGGCAAAGCCAATTTACAATTCAACAATTTCCAAATGACAACAAAAATAAGAAACTATACTTAATTGAAAAAAATATAACAAAAATCGGACCAAGTTGGCAAAAAGATAATTCAACCAGCCTCAAAATGTGTCTTCAGGCTGAAAATGGAGATCTGGAATAAATCAACCACTATCGAATTTGCCTCTAATAGCTTGTTCAATGGGATTGTTCATACCGTAGTTTGTAAGAATGAAATCTACACTGAACAAGTATCTTTGCCTCATAATTACATTATTAGCATTCAATTTTAACATAGACAATAAATATTCGCAGTCAATAAAGTTATTGAGTAATTTGTATATAAACATTATATCGAAATTCTTTCTTCTGGTGGCTAAAGCTTTAATTGATAAGGAACTATATAAAAAATCATAGTCTATTAAGTCCTTGTAGATGCCCATTTTGTAGGCAACTCATTTTAAGAATTTGCGCTGAACACATTCCATATTATTCTTATGAATTTCATAATATGGTGACCAAACTACAGATGAATATTCCATAATGCTCCGGGCATTCGTGAAATAAACCAATTTAACAAGTGAGATATTGTTGAAGTCTTTTAGTTTTCTCTTAATAAACCCAAACATCCTCAAAGCTTTCTGTATTATATGTGCTCGATTCCATTAGATTTCGTTAAAAAAAAACAACAATTTTCTTATAACTTTTTCTATTTAAGAGTAGTTAAGGCTAGTATGAAAAAGTGGCAAACATTTCTTTCAGTTTGCGTGGGGTGCGTGCCACTATATCTAAGTCATCTGCATATGCCATGATTTATTAGGATTTGTTAAAAATAGTACCCCTGTTATCTATCTCGGCAACTCTAATAGCCTTTTCCAAAGCTATGTTAAAAAGAAGACATGCCAGCGTATCTCCCTGCCGCAGTCCCGTGTTAGTCTCAAAGTTCTCTGATAGGTTGCCCTGTATCTGGACCTTGCACACGACCTTTCTCAACTGCTGCGGAAAATATGGTACTTCGGGTAAAGGAAGAAAAAACGAAAGCAATGGCATCAACTCCAAACAACAGTCAGAAACATGGGTCAAAACTTCAGAATTGACAACTTTAACTTTGAAGTGGTTGAAAAATTCACCTATCTATGTTCTCTCATGACAAACGAAAATTCCACCACAGGCGAAATCAATCGAAGGGTATTGCTGGCGAATAAGTGCTACTTTGGCCTGAGTAAACATCTAAGAACGAGATCTGAGCCTACGGATGAAATTAACAATCTACAGAACACTTATCATACCAGTTCTAACGTATGGCTCAGAAACCTGGACCATGTCCAAGGCAGATGAAAATGTCTTGTCAATTTTTGAACGGAAGAACCTAAGAATAATCCTTGGAGCAGTCAACGAGAACGGTGTGTGAAGAAAAAGATACAACTTTGAAATCTACAATAAATACAAGCAAATAGGTAATGGAAGGGATGTTGTATCACATATCAAGGTGGGGCGACTAAGATGGGCAGGACATCTAACCAGGGCACGTGAAAGCTACCCTCCCCAGCGTGTCCTTATGACACAACCCGGAGGAAGTAGACGAAGAGGGAGACCAAGGCTGAGGTGGAAGGATGGTGTGGACGAAGACGCCAGAAAGATCGGCGCAACAAACTGGCAGCGGCTGGCTCTGAATAGGGATGAATGGCGGAGGAGACTTGGGAAGGTCGAGACACAATTAGGGCCGTAGTACCAATTATGATGATGATAAGGCTAGTATTTAAGATTTTTAATGACGCAGCATAGAATCACAATGAGATGTGACAATAAAATTCTTAAATAGAAACTACTAAAATTTGTAAAAGAACATTCACTCAAATTCAATCCAAGGAGACGCATGTATGATTTCAAAAGTGAATACTGGAACCATTGGAATATTTATCTATTTATAGTTAACGAATAATGTTAGAAAAAAACTTGTTTACATTTAATAAATGAATAAATTGTTTCCGAACAAATTAATTTATTCATAGTTAATAAATTAACATAGTGCATAATTGAACCGAGATGAAGAATATTATTATATATGATTTAGCCATATTTTAGTGGAGAAATTTTTTTTACTTAATTTAACCCAGTTTTCCCGCAATTTTATACTGTTGCTCGAGGAAAAAAAATTATGAACAAAAGTAAATTTGAATTTACTACGTTTATTATCACAAAAAATTTTGAAATTTTTTTTTTTCAGGATTTTTATTCAATGCCATAGATATCACTTCAAAATTTGAAAGTTCGGGAGTTTATAAGTTGATTTGTCCTGTATGTAAAGGAGTATATATAGGTCAAACTGGTCGATCGTTCAAGACAAGATTTAAAGAACACCAACAATCTTTTTTGAAAAATAAAACGGATTCAACGTTTTCAAATCATTGCCGTGAAAACCATCACCCATTTCCACAAATAGATAATTTTCAAATCATGCACAAATTACCGAAAGGAACCAAACTCACTTACTTAGAATCATTAGAAATTTTTAAACTCAATCATAATGCAAAAGATATCTTGCTGAACGACCAGATTGACTTGATATCTTCTCCTATATTTAGTGTCTTCAAACAATAACGACCTTTCTAAGAACATTGTATTGTACCAATTTGGGAAATTCACTCGATTAGCCCTTCTTGAAATATGTTCCTCTTGTCTATTTAGGTACCTGCAATAATTCTTCCCACCCGTAAGCGCAAATCTATAATTCTGTATTCAGTTCTTAACTAAATCTGCCCGATGATGGTCTAGTGACCGAAATTGCAATCGCAGTATTATATTTTTCAAAATATTTTGTGATAATAAACGTAGTAAATTCAAATTTAGTTTTGTTCATCATGTTAAATTATCAGGTAGTAACGACGGATTCCATCAACTATTTAAAAAAAGTACGTGATATTTGCCGAGACCACCCCCTCCCCCACGTGAGTTTTCGCTCGACCCCCCTCCTAAACATCTCACGTGATTAATGGATGCCCCCTTACTTGATAAATATCGAAATATTTAAATGAACGAAAAAATTGCATTTATTTCAGGTACCAAGGTAACACTCATGAAAAATACAAACAGGATATTTGAAAGTGTAGCCTAAAATGCATCATTAGTCGTATGTTCTTTGAAAAAAGAGATAAATAATGGACTATATCATTGTATCGAAAGTCCACAGGGAGGTTTTAGAGCACGATTTCTGGTTTTTTTGATGTCGTTGCTAAATTAATTTGAATAGTTGATGATTAATCAAATCGAGCCACAAACGGAGCTATTTTTATGATACTCCACCATATGTAATTCCCATTCATCCTTCAAGGGAGAATGTTAGAAAATTCGACACATGTGGCGCACATAAAAATGTTCTCTATCACTTTGACGTCTATTGCTGCTCTCTAGAGCTCTCTTGAGCGACAATAAACTTCATACTGATAGAGAAAATTATTTATTTGTTAACTTATGCTTGCTTAGAATAATTGATGGTCCGCATGAAATTTACTCAAGTTTATTACTGTTCTTTATTTTGCTGAGTATGAGATGTTCCTAGAGATTGTTTGTTCTAAGACATGTCGCTTTTCTTTTTAACCTCAACTATTTGTGTCCTGGAGAAGGTTATGACAATAACTGAAACGTCGACATAAATTAATAAAGTACACGTACTAGACTATTATTTATCCATTTCAATCCCTGATTAAATCATATATATATATATATATATATATATATATATATATATATATATATATATATTATATATATATATATATATATATATATATATATATATATATATATAAATATATATATATATATATATATATATATATATATATATATATATATATATATATATATATATATATATATATATATATATATATATATATATATTAGGGTGCTTTTTTTTTTTGGTCCCATCGTGAAATTTTGTTGCAAGTACGCAAAAAAAAATTCCCTAAAAGTTAAGGCCCTTAATATTAATATTAAGTCCTCGACCAAGGCGTGTAAAGATTTCCCATTAAAAAAACACAGAAACCCTGATTTTTTATCTTTAAAATTCTATAGCTTAGTGGCTTTTCATAGCATCGCTTCGACCATGGACAGATTTTTTTCAGAATTGCGGCCAAGTCGTAACTCGAACCGGCGAGGTAGTACAGGCCTCTCAACTTGTTTTTTCCATGAAATTCGCGTTTTTTCGCATTTATCTCGTGAATGACAAGAGCTATAGAAAATATGTTGCAAACTAACTTGTGAAAAATTCAATTTCCTACAAAAAAGGTCCATAGCACTAAGTCGCTAAAATTAATATTTCCGGAGATATCTAATAATAAAGTTTTTGTAATTCCAAATTTTCATCGAAAATAGCGTCAAATTATAAAAAATATTTTTTTTTACTATCCATCACTACTTTCTCTAGTAATTACTTTTTTTTTGAAGATGCAACGGTAAAAAAAGATAAATAGTCGGAAATATGTTAGTATCGATTGTAAAAAAAATGTTTCATTCATAGATAAATTGACAGGTTAGAAATTTTTGAAGTTTATAAGATGTTAGCTAAAACTAAAATATTTATGGGAAGAAAGAGGTGAAATTTCCGACAGTTTATATTTTTTTACCGTTGTATCTTCAAAAAAAAAGTAATTACCTGAGAAAGTAGTGATGGATAGTAAAAAAAGATATTTTTTATAATTTGACGCTATTTTCGATGAAAATTTGGAATTACAAAAATTTTATTATTAGATATCTCCGGAAATATTAATTTTAGCGACTTAGTGCTAAGGGCCTTTTTTGTAGGAAATAGAATTTTTCACAAGTTTGTTTTCAACATTTTTTTCATAGCTCTTGTCATTCACGAGATAAATGCGAAAAAACGCGAATTTCATGGAAAAAACAAGTTGAGAGGCCTGTACTACCTCGCCGGTTCGAGTTACGACTTGGCCGCAACGGACATTTTTGTAGAACATTCAATTCTGAAAAAAATCTGTCCATGGTCGAAGCGATGCTATGAAAAGCCACTGAGCTATATAAATTTAAAGATAAAAAATCAGGGTTTCTGTGTTTTTTTAATGGGAAATCTTTACACGCCTTGGTCGAGGACTTAATGTTAATATTAAGCGCCTGAACTTTTAGGGAATTTTTTTTTGCGTACTTGCAACTAAATTTCACGATGGGATCAAAAAAAAAATTTGTTTGAAAAAAAAAGCACCCTAATATATATATATATATATATATATATATATATATATATATATATATATCCGTATTGAAATATTTAAATATTTTTCATTAAGTTGATATCGTTAATCGAAAATACTTACCAATAATTGAATAAAAAAAGAATATCCTATCAATGTATGAAATCACTATAAACAAATAGAACTGAACTAGGCGACCTTCCTTCAAAGTTTATAACTAGATATTGTAACTTCTAGTGTTTACGCAATGAAGCGAAAACAAACGATACCGAAATATAAAAACGAATAGGGCAAATTACACAGTCGTTCATAAAAATATTAAAAAGAAATTGGCATGGATGTGCGGAAAACTTGTATGTATTTGGAATGGTCAGATGTGTAGTCCCCACTCATAAGTGGTATGATACATATGAATATGGTGGTACCTTAGTAAGGAGGATGGTACCTCTTATACGGAGACGGTCGGAGAAGTCAGTTTCCATAACATCAAACAACAAAATTGTCAATACGTAACACATGTTGAATCATCAACAATTCTTTTTATGTAAACTACACAAATTCTAAGAAGGTAACTATGATCAGAAAACGATGAAAATGAGATATACTCAGATCTATTTGCTTAGTTTTTTTGTTTGAGTTTACTGAGTATTTACGTTGAGGAAGCATCAAAAATGGTTTATCTATCTTAGAAAACAGAACTTTTACTTCTTTTAGCAGGTTTTCTCTTTGAAAACCTGCTTATTAAAATGGGTGCGATTAGCAAAGTTGGACCTAGGACCAAAATAGTTTTTTTGTTTCATGACTTTTTATGATGCTTGGCACCAAAAACTCAATTTTATATATATATATATATATATATATATATATATATATATATATATATATATATATATATATATATATATATATGTTCGTATGTATGTATGTGCTTATGTATTTTAGCGTTGTTTACACGATAACGGGCGCAATTTTGAAGCAATAGGGTTGAAGGTTTGTAAATAGGTAGTTTCGTATGATATCTTAGATGCTTGGTTCAAATTAGTTGGGGGGGTTGACCCCCCTGGGGGAAAAATAAATCTTGTTTACACGATAAAAGAAATTGTAACAAAGGTTCTGAGTTTTTATCAGAAACGTTGATGTTGAAATCTTTCATTTTCAGTGTAATCAAAAATTAAAAACGTAAAAAAATTCAATTATTCATTCCAATCTCTGATAATCATTATACAAATAGATAGTACCTTAACTGAAAAAATTCTCCAATTTAAAATCATACGTAATCTTTAATAATACACTCTGATATTCTCATCAGTGCCGGATTAACGTTTTTGGGGCCTATAGGCTGAGAAGAGGTGGGGAGCCTCGCTTAGTGGACGAAAATCCCCAAATTCTTGTGATTTTTATACTATAGTACAATCTTCGGGTCAAATATTATTGAATTTATATAGTATCGCGAAAAAAATTGAATTTCGAGATTTTAAAGTATCTAAGTTCCTCAGGTGTACGTGTTTACATTAAAGTGTTATATAGAAGTCATATGCATTTTTAGAAATTTCATTACCGTAAACTAAATTAATGAATTTTTTTTAAATTTTTCTTTAAAAATATTTTAATTTATTAATTTGTTTATCTTGAACTTTTCTCTATTAATTCGGAATGTACAATATATTGGTCTATTCTTGCAGAGCTCAGGCTTGCAAAGAGCGTCCTGTAGTTACTATGCTTATACTAGTTAAATATATTTATTAATAATTTAATGCTCAATACTAACACTACTCAATATTAACAAAAATTATTATACTAAATAACAACTTTTCTAGAATTATTTTCAGCAAAGTCTTCAATTATTTCGCTAACGTCAATTTCTCTCATAATATCGATTTCCGTGCTGTGTATAGTTCGATCATACAAATTTGCATCAGTCATCGTAGTACATAGGGGAGACCGGGTACAAAAGTAACATTTTGTACTTTCGCCTTGGTTTCTCGTTAGGTGTTATTATTTCGGTGAAATTGATATAGCCATATATAATTTCCGTTCATGTTCTATACATTTGCATCTTAAATTACCTTATAATTGTGTGTTTTGCATGAATCACAGAAACTGAATCACAGAAAAAAAAATTTGTCATTTGTTACTTTCGACCACGTTGGCGGCCGAAAGTAACATGTTGTGGGTCGAAAGTAACAGGGAAAAGGGGTTTGTAATGAATATGATATGACATATTTAATCAAACAAATATTTATTGGAAAATTCAGTGTCAGTCTTCTCTATTCAGACTCGTAATTATGGCACACATTATTCATTGACGTATTCAGTACCTATGAGACCACATTTTGCATTCGAAACAATGTACACTTTGCTCATTCAGTCGACTATTGCTGAAATTTTCTAAACAAACGAGGTAGAAGCAATCTTCGTCGTCAAATTTATTTTCCTTGTCTACAACTGCGCTAGTATTTCTAGCTTAATTTTTTTATATACCTATATCTATGCAATGTAACATGGCAGACATTCAATTTTTTTTTTGCCATGGCTCTGATTTTTTCACCATCATTAAAATGCTCTTCAGCCGCTTTTCGATAGACTTTCATGTTAGTTGTTATTCGTGCTGTGGTTCTTATGCGTTGTCGCGGCATTTTGTTGAAATAAACACACACACATAAAAAGTTTAATTAGAGTAAATCAATACGGGGACAAAAGTAACAAGTTACTTATGTACCCATAGGACTGCGTTAATTTTGTACCCTACAGCATTTTTGTTAGAACATGAAAGATAACCTTGAAACGGAACATACTAAACAAAAACGAATTTAAGCACTGTGAAATCAATCTAATCGAGTAACAATATGCAAATATTCAGATTTATATCATCCCTTTAATACTACATTAACATTAAATAAGTAAACTTCAAAAAATTTACTTTTGATTCGTGAAATCACGTAGCGTCCTCTCACACGATCTAACAGTGCATGGCGCGAGCGGCGATTGAATGCAACTGAAGGTGGCGCCACTGGCTATCACCTGACAGCAGCTAAGTACTGTTTTGACAATTCTCTAAACCTACAGAGCATTTGTTACTTTCGACCCGCCGTTACTTTTGTACCCGGTCTCCCCTAATCATTTCAAAATTTCCACCCTATAAATTTCAATCTTGGTGGGGGCCCTTGAGTGGTGGAGGCCTATAAGCTGCTGCCTTTTCCAGCAAATTAGTAAATCCGGCCCTGATCTTCATATCTAAATTTGAATTTATATAGAGTATCTATCTTATTGAAATTTACTAAATTTTGGATTGATGGTGTAAATTAATCAACATGATACATGGTGTAAATTAATGAACATATTAAAACAATGGAAAATAATAACAATTTACACATTTATTAAAATGACAAAAAATACATAAAAAATAACTAAGTAACATAACTAGTTTTCGAAACTGAATTAAAGCCTTTGTGCACATCAATTTGTGCGTTGTTGGCACTAGCATCACTTTTTGAAACGGCCCTTGTAAATTTGATTCTCTTCACAAGAAGAACGTTACCAGACTTATAATTATGGCGATGACGACTACTTCCCTACCGCCAGAATGAAAAAGCAACCGTTACCATGCGGCATTTCTATGCAGTAGCGTAGACCCGGACTGGGTAACAGATCATTTACATATTAAAATGATAAAAAACGCATGAGCAGCAAAGCTCTGTCACAAAAGTCATATTTTCACCTCATTCTTGTTTTTTTTACATACAAATCAATTTGGGGTAGGTCAGCAAAATCCTGAAACCAACAAAAAAATATGAAAATAGTTTTTACCCTCTAATGGTACTTCTCTAAGAACCACTCAATCCACGTACCAAATTCCAACCTTCTTAGGCCCGGTTTTTCAATGCTCGGTTAAAACTCACAGTTAGCTGACTATGGGCGGGTTGTAACACGACAGGTTAACCTCTGGTTTTATTGACCAATGGTTATCCTTGATTTGGTCGTTGTAACTTGGAATTTTCTAAGTTAACCAACTGGTTAACTAATGAATTATTTACCATCTGATTTCCGAGGGTTAACTAGAGTTCAGGTCATAGAACATAGAATTATAATAAACATTTCACAGAACTATAGATATTTACTAGTTTCATGGTTATGTCTCTGTTTGGATTTTCTTTTTGAGACGTCAGTTGTATTATTTCATTGAAACGGCGTACTTTCCATATATTCTGATTTTTGAATAAAACCATGGATTTACAACGAGTTGTTCTGCAAGAACTTACAGAGATGATGAAGACTTTCTGGAACTAGTTGAAGAAGAACTTTTTCCTAGATCACCAAGAAATTTCAGAGAAAAGTAAAATCACTTTCTGAAATGGAATGATGATGAATTCAGATCTAGGTTCAGGTTATCCAAAGAAACAGTTGAACTTATAATCCAGGAAATAGAAGAAGATATATCTTGCATTAGATATGAGTGAGTACTATTCCATTGATTTAAATTTGAATTTGGAATAATTTAGAACATGTGACATGAAAGGTTTATTTTAAGGGCCCCATGCAGTGAGCGCTGAAGAAAAAGTATTAATAACATTTCGATATTTAGCGACAGGTTTAACTCTACAAGCACTAGGGGATTTCACAGGTAATGTTCAGGCTCTATAGAATGAATTAATGAATAACTAGAATTGATTTCTTCACAGGCATCGACAAATCCACTGCAAGCCGAATAATTGATAAAGTTACCAGAAGCATAGCAAGACTTCGTCAGAATTTTGTTAAAATGCCACATACAGAACTGGAGGTAAAGAAAGTTCAAGCTGATTTCTATACCATTAGCAGTTTTCCCAGGTGTATAGGTGCATTAGACTGTACCCATATTAAAATACAGTCTCCTGGAGGAGATAATGCTAAAATATTCAGAAACAGGAAAGGATTTTTTTCGTTTAATGTACAAGCATTATGTAAATCAGATTTAACCATCCAGGACATAGTATGTTGGTGGCCAGGCTCAGTTCATGACTGAAACTATTTTTAATAATTCCCGATTGAGGTCAAGGCTGAAAAATGGTGATTTTGGAAATAAAGTCTTGTAGTTGGTGATAGTGGCTATGCTGTCAGACCATACCTCATTACACCTCTGACAAATCCCCAGCTACCTGCTAAGCAACTCTTCAATGAGAGTCAAATAAGAACTAGACATCCTGTGGATAGAGGTTTCGGAGTTCGGGAGTGGCGATATCCAGTAGCACTAGGCAGTGTCTCAATGTTGATAAAGTAGAAGCTATCGTTGTTTCTTGTGCTGTCCTACACAACATAGCATGTGAAAAAAATGAACCTGAGCTTCCTGTTGATGAAGATATTGCAGCAACAATCGAATTTGCTAATAACATAAATTACAGGTACCCAATATTCCTCGATTCAATATTAATAATTTGGAAAGACTTAATTTAATCACGCAATATTTTCAACAACTGTAATATATTTCTATATATATATATATATATATATATATATATATTTGTGTGTATATTTTCTAAAATGTACATTAGTACTGCCTTTTTGAAATAAATATTATTATATACTCAAATTGTTTTATTTTACCGATACATCTACAGGTTATTTATATTCATGGGACCTTTAATCCTTTAAAACCTTTGTACGAATATCAATAATCTTTGAAATTAATAAACTTATTCTATTCTACTCTTATATTATTTTTCGTTAATATTGGATGGATTTGTCCGTTACTTTGTGATAATACATTTCTAAAATATAAATGAGAAACAATATACTGCAGTTTCGTAGTATTACAAAAACTGCAGTCGTAAATAATTGAATAAAATTAGTGATAAAAACAAAGTATAGCAGCATTCGTAAAACCATAGAAATATATATTATATTTCTATGCGCAGAACTCCTGTGATGTCAGAATTTAGGTAGTTGCCTAACCAACAGTTGAATTAGCGTCTTACAACAGAAAACGACTGATCACAGTCTGAAGGTTAACCATCGGTTCCATGACCAGTAGGTTAACTAGTTGAGTTACAACCCGCCCTATAGGTTAAGCTTAACCATCAGCTAAAGTTCCAACTAAGAACTATTGCGTTTCTCCTTCGAATGTTTGACTTAAGGCTAGCAAACCGTCAGCTAGCGACATATTTTTTAACGTTGGTAGTACTGATGTTTCAGGGAGCACTTCTGATTGGTCGTTCCCCTTTTGCTGTCGATTTCGGAAATATATGTTTTGATATATTATTGTTGATTATTTTATAATAAAATGGATGAAACAAAAGCATTGAAGAAGAAAATACTGGCAAACTTTAGTCCTTCTGATAGATCGTTGCTGTTAAAAATTGCAAATGGTTTCAAAGCAATAATTGAATTTGAAAAAAAACAGATTCTACTACTTGGAGGGAAAAAATAGAAACTTGGAAAAAGATTTATGGAGTTTGAAATAATTTACCTATCTGTTATGGTCTCTATCTGTTGTTCAATTTGTTCTAATATATTCAGAACAGTTTATTTTCTTAACCTAAATCTTGTGAAAAAATCCAATTCATAAAAATAGTCAAATGGATTACTTCTTTCTCTGACCACGTATGGCCTTCTTTGGTAATCAATGAAGTCTATTAATTTATTCTTCATCGTCATCACTTAAAAAATCAAATGCTTCCATCTTTCGTAGAAAAAACAAAATAGAAAATGAGGTTACTGGTTACAAAGCAGTTGAACAAACTCGACTGTTCGGGCCGTTCGGGGTAGTTAACCTACGGAGCGCATGCGTCTGCAAGATAGCTTACAGTTAGCCATTTGACAAACACTTTCAGGTGATATATAGTTATATATATATATAGATATATATATATATATATATATATATATATATATATATATATATATAGATATAGATATATTATTACTCTACCCGATAGAATAGCAATAGGTTAGCGCAAGATGAGAGGTGGAAAAACGGTTTACCTAAAGGTTATCGATTAGCCGAAAGCTAAATCACTTAAACTGAGCATTGAAAAACCGGGCCAAAACTCAATTTGCAGAAACTGTGGAGGTACTGGAGACTTTCAGACGGCCCCTCGTATAGATATTGAACGAGTGTTACCTAAATTTTTTGAAAATAATAAGAAATAAACACTGGTCGATGTGATTTTTCCTTTTCAGGTGTTATTAATCCAAATTATTTCAAATAGTTAAATATCAATCTGCCTTTTTGAAAAAGTTGCTTGCACTAAATAAACCTTAGAGCTTAATTTATTTTCAGTCGTATTTTTCCCGAAAACAATAGATTATTGCAGGGTATCGAAAGCAGTGCCGGATTAACGTTTTTGTTAATGCAATTTCGAGATTTAAAATTATCGAAGTGGCTCAGGTGTGAGTGTTCACAATAAAGTGTTACAGAGAAATCATATGCATTTCTAGAAATTCAATTTTGTTTAAAAAAATATTTTAATTTATTAATTTGTATATGTTGAACTTTAATCTGTTAATTCGGAATGTGCAATATATTAGTCTATTCTTAGTTGCTATGCTTATACTTGTAGAATATATTTATTAATAATTTAATGCTCAATACTAACACTACTCAAGACTAACGAAAATTTTTATACTAAAACACAACTTTTTTAGATTTATTTTTAGAAAAATCTTCAATCATATCGCTAACGTCAATTTCCCACAATATATCGAATGCCGTGCTGAGTATAGAGTATATCAATTTTCGTGGGGACCCCTTGATTGGCGGGAGCTTATAGGCTGCAGCCTTTTGGTAAATCCTGCCCTGATCGAAAATCAACGGTCAGCTGTGAGAGTAGTTTTTTTAAATCCATTTTAGATCTTCTGGACCGCACGATTTTCGAAATTGTTGCGTTGTGTTATATATATATATATATATATATATATATATATATATATATATATATATATATATATATATATATATATATATATATATATATATATATACAGTGTGGAACAGCCAAATGGAATAAATTCGATAACAAATAAATGAGGGCGTGTTGGGAGAAACCCTTGGACACGTCGGTGGCCGATACCAACTTTCTTATTTTAAATACAACCCTCTATATATTATTAGTTTTTTGGATTCTTCAGAAAATTCTAGACATAATTCATGTACAATGTCCCATACCTATCTTCAACTGTTTCGGAAATATTAAGTGTTTTCAGATGTATTACAAACGTTAGAAGACATTTCTATACTAGATTAGCATGTTGCCAAGACGTTCGCGGCGAACATTTTGAACATCTCTTACATTGAAATTAATGTTTTTTCGTTTTTTTTTACATTATTTGTGAAATAAAATAATTTTTTTTTAATGTTAGTTTTTGTAATACATCTGAAAACACTTAATATTTCCGAAACAGTTGAAGATAGGTATGGGACATTGTACATGAATTATGTCTAGAATTCTCTGAAGAATCCAAAAAACTAATAATATACAGGAGGTTGTATTTAAAATAAGAAAGTTGATATCGGCCACTGTCACATGACACACCCTATATAAGTAATTATTTTTTTTGAAAAAAAGGCGCATCTAAAAATACAAATTGACGTGTCCAAGCGTTTTTCCTAACACGCTCTCATTTATCTATTCGTTATCGAATTTATTCCATTTGGCTGTTCCACACTGTATATATATATATATATATATATATATATATATATATATATATACAGTGTATATATATATATATATATATATATATATATATATATATATACACATGGTATCCCGTAAATAACACGCCAGAGTGACACTGGAGGTAGATTGGCTTCAGGTCAATGAGATAACATCAACATGACCTCAGTAAAAGTTTTCTGCTTTTCGAGATATTGCCATCCTTATGTTTTTTTTTAATCTATACTTTTTGGTCATTTTCTCGCCTGTTTTGAATATAATTAACTTCTAACTTATGGTTTCTTTTTCTTGTGATTTCATCAATAGTTGGTTGAGACAATCGACCCATCAATTCATTTAAAACTATCTCGCTAACCTTAAAAAAAATTAAGTTGTTACAAAATAATTTAAATCCGCAGTAAGTGCGCATCTTGATCAAACATTTCCAAGAAGATGGATTGGCCGGCTAGGATCAATTGTGTGACACCCGCGCTCCCCAGACATCAATCATCCTGTTTTTTTTCTTGGGAATGTTTAAAAAATAAGGTCTATGGAAAACCAATTCGAACGGCAAATTAATTGCGTCGACGAATCAATCAAGCAGCACGTTAAATATCTGATTTGAGTTTAAGGCGTTTGAAAGAACAATTTTTGAGAGGATGCAGGTTGTGTTTAAGAGTTGTTGGTAGACATTTCGAAAATCTATTGTGAAAATAATGATTCAAATTTCAGATCAAAATTCCTTATTTGCTTTTAGAGATGTAACAATCTATTGAAATAATTAATACGACCTTATGTTATGTTCATTATTTGGATGCCTACCTACAACAGTGAATAAAAAAGAGTAATGAATAGCGGTTTCAAATATTTTCTACAACAACTACCACGTTCTTATTTGCCGACAAAAGACGCCTGCAACTTTTATTAAGTATTATTTTTTATTTGTATTTCGCAAGTAGCACGACTTCAATGACAAAAATTGGAATTTTTAGACTTTTGAAAAAAAAAACACAAATGTTATACCATTTTCGAAAGAGCATTAAATAGCATAAAATCAATTGAAACAACTTAATATTTTCCTGGTACATAATGGCAACTTCAGCGGCTTACATCAAACCAAATGAGCTGAATTTTGTTATCTGGGGTTGTTTTCCAGGCAAAACGAAACTATCAAAATTAGGGTCAATTTTTCTAATCGCCGCGATCTTAGATATTTCTTGTTTTCTCGTGGTTTGTGAAAATTTTCTCACTCCACAGCTTCTGCAGATTGAGTTATATGGTTGAAATTTGTAAGTGGATTGAGTTCATGTTGAAATACGATATTTTGTGGGTATCAACTATAATTTTGGACCGCGCAGAACTTCGCGGAGAATATTTTTTTCAAATCGTATCTCTACCTGCTTCGCAATCAGTACGTGACTTTTTTTCAATAAAATAAATTAATTCCAATTTTTATAAAAATTTGCTATGAAAGCTTGGTTCTTCAGTACGCGATGCACTTATTTTAGCAGGTTTTCCCTTTGAAAACCTGCTTATTAAAATTATCTATATATATATATATATATATATATATATATATATATATATATATATATATATATATATATATATATATATATATATATATATATATATATATATATATATATATATATATATATATATATATATATATATATATATATATATATATATATATATATATATATATATATGTTATATATATATATATATACATATATATATGTATATATATATATATATATATATATATATATTCATATGTATGTATGTATAAGCTTATGTATTTTAGCGTTGTTTACACGATGAAGATCGCAATTTTGAAGCAATAGGGTTGAAAGTTTGTAAATAGGTAGTTTCGTATGATATCTTGGATGAAATTGTTGTTGGTTCGAATTGGTTGGGGGGTTGACCCCCTGAGGGAAGAAATAAATCTTGTTTACACGATAAAGGCCGCAATTTTGAAACAATAGGGTTGAAAGTTGGTAAATAGGTAGTTTCGTATGATATCTTGGATGAGATTGGTGTTGGTTCGAATTAGTTGGGGGGTTGACCCCCTGAAGGAACAAATAAATCTTGTTTACACGATAAAGGGCGCAATTTTGAAACAATAGGGTTGAAAGTTGGTAAATAGGTAGTTTCGTATGATATCTTGGATGGGATTGTTTTTGGTTTGAATTGGTTGGGGGGTTGACCCCCTGAGGGAAGAAATAAATCTTGTTTACACGATAGAGGTTGCAATTTTCGTTTTTTGGATTTGTAACAAAAATCATAATTCAAGGAATAGATTTTTTCAAACGTACTTTTGGATACGTTTTGAAAACCTGCTTTTCTAATGCAGCTCGCTGCGATAGATTTTTTAAAATTTTTCATTGCGGTTCGCTATTAAAGCTTGGTTTTCCAAACCATAATTTACTCCGTTTGAATTGGATCTTGACGCGATGCACTTCGCCCGAAAAATACGACCTTAGTCACGCAGCTCTGCTGCTCACACGTTTTTATTTAATTCTCAAAGAATACTTTTCGATTAGGTTATACGCACCTCAATATCAACTTTCGTAGAATAAATTACGTAATAGCTTACCAGAATAAAATCAGAAACGTAAAAAATTTCTAAAAAAGCATTGCGTAGGAACGCAGAGAATTAGCAGTAACCTCAAGCATTCTACATAATTCTCCTTCTTCCACATGAGAGTATATGCTACCTGCTTACTAACCGGAGATAGAGGTGGCTCAAACAAAGCCATCTACGCAAAGGTGATTCAAGCATTCAAGTAACCAGCAACAGTCTGTCGAAGAATTGAAGTCAAAGAACAGTTCGTAGCACTAACGTGAAAGAGTGGTGGGTGTCATTTTTTACAGCATATTATATATTACGGTACTGCAAATAATACACTAAAATAAACTGTAATACTTTTGGGATTAATATCTGTATAAAAAGGTGGGTTTGATGAAGAAGATATATCAGTGGAAGTGTTGAAATATTAATATTTATAGTTATATCTCCCATAAAGAGTGAAAGTATGTACTTTGTGTGTTGTATTGCAGTGAAGCTTTCGACGTTTAATCATTTTTATTTCCTTGAGATTTCTTTATTCGCATTTAATTACAGATTCGCAAATATATTTGAGTGAACGTGAATGCATTAATAGTTTGACATTGAGAAAATTGATGGAGTAGTCAAACTGCTTATGTAATGTCTATTTTAGGAAAAAATGTGTAATTGTTTTACGTTGATTACCTAGTAATTTCTACTACTGGACTTTCTTCTATTTGAAGAAACGGAGATCCTTAATATTTTTAGTTTCTAGCATGACATAGCACAACATACTTTAAAATTTGAAAATATCATCCCAGTGTGATCTTAAAAAAATGTATAAAATCGCCCTGTAAAATATTTATTATATATCTTCGTTGGAAATTTAAATGCTGTGAATTGAATTTTTGGTTTTTAGATTCGAAAATCTGAATTCCAAAATGTTTAATTTCTCATTTGTCGATAACTATATATATATATATATATATATATATATATATATATATATTTATATATATATATATATATATATATATATATATATATATATATATATATATATATATATATATATATATATATATATATATATATGTATAAATATTTATATATATATATATATATATATATATATATATATATATATATATATATATATATATATATATATATATATATATATATAGGACGGTTCGGAATTATATACATTTATTTCTTTAGGTGATAGTACCTCCACAAATCAGGTTACTTCTCAATGTATAATTTTTCCCAAAAACTAAGAATGATGTAGATACAATCATTCATAGGTGTAAATTGAAAACCATAATTTTTAAAATATTTTCTACGTAGTTTTGATTACGAAGTTCATATTTTAGGAGTGATTGTAAGACATTATTACTAGGATCATTATTTTAATTAATTTTATATCACCACCTACCATATCTCTTATGAATACCGGCTAGTTATGATATAGTAAGTGAAAGTTATCAAGTCACATTCTTTTAATTTTTAAATATTAAAAATAAATTCTGTTCGGAAAATCGAGTTTAGAATTTTCACATTTGAAAAGTTGTAGCTTTCTGATTATTCGCTTTTGGGAACAAGTTTACATGAATAAATAACTTTATTTTTGGACGTACTCTCACTTCTAGAAAGGACACATAACTCAGGACCACTATATATAGATATATATATATATATATATATATATATATATATATATATATATATATATACATATATAAATATATATATGTATATATATATATATATATATATATATATATATATATATATATATATATATATATATTTATATATATATATATATATATATATATATATATATATATATATATATATATATATATATATATATATATATATATATATATATATATATATATATATATATATATATATATATATATCTATAATATGTTCCCTTTCTACCCATAGGGTGTAAGGATGTCATAATTCCATACAATTATTTAATTCTCTATGCAAAATTTGCAAATTAGCTTTTACACATGTTCTTTCCCTTTGTTTAAAGTCTTTATTTGTCATAATCATAACTATCGTGAAAGAAAAAACTTCTATGCATTATAAATATACAAGCTTCACTGAAAAGAAAAATATTTCAGCTAAAAATGAAATCAACCATCTCCTCAGTATTCTTGATATGCTTATGCATAGCTGGAGTTTTATCTATCAAAGATATGATGAGAAAATCCATAGTCTTTGACAAGAACACGCCTGATGTTTTCTACTGCCCAATTCAAAAACCTACTGGAATGGATAAACTAATAGTCAAGTAAGTGAGCATAATATGTATATATATATATATATATATATATATATATATATATATATATATATATATATATATATATATATATATATATAGTACCTCTAGTAAGTATATAAATCTGCTGCTCTATGATACGCCAATGACTGTAGATTGGCTGCAAAAGAGGTTAACATTTGAAATCACTATTATATTATATGATATGCAGATAATTGATTAATTTTAAAGTTGAAGATGTTTTCCTACTCAAATACAAACTTTATTTTACCAGCAATTTTTTTTTCTTTTCTGAATTTTAAATGTTTCCAGAATAAAACCAAATTTATGAAACAGATACTATATATGATAAGGTATAATTTTTATCATTTCAGGGCTAGGCCACTAAAAAAATTATGCGAATTTGAAGGACAACCCTTGCCAGAGGATTACAAGAGTGACTGCTACCAAGATGTTGATGAATCAAACTATGCTTGTAAAGAGAAATATAGAATTATGGTGAGTATATACCTACATGGAATTTTTTTCTAAGCATCTGTACATACATATATATATATATATATATATATATATATATATATATATATATATATATATATATATATATATTTATATATATATATATATATATATATATATATATTTATTATATATATATATATATATATATATATATATATATATATATATGTATATATATATATATATATATATATATATATATATATATATATATATATATATATATATATATATATAAAGGTTTATATGGCAGGTATCCCTTCATATGTTTTGACAAAATTCATAAGAATTATAGTATTTATATATCACGAGAAAATGTAAATAGTACTTGAGCTTTGATGGAAAGCTCTTAATTTTGTTATAAGTCAGCTTTCTTGATTGTCCAGTTGGTAGGTTCTGCTACAAATTCATATAAATAAATAATTCATATTAAAAAAGAAATTAAAGTGTGTGTAGCCGTGGTGTGGAGAGATGAAGAAAACAGGCCGAAGCCGAATTATTTTGAATCAACAAACTCCCAAATCGGAACCAATTGTAAAAGAATATATTGAAATCATTGAAAAATTTGGAGGCGATCTACAACATAACAAATTATATTTTAAATTGATGATTTCGCCAAACAAATACTCTGCCCAAGATACGGATGTTTCATAGATTGCAAGTACTAATAAGCTTTTTATAAAGACATAACATATGAAACTTTAAACATCAAACCGATAAGTCTGAGAACAACCATATGTGCTTTTTTATTAAAAAATGTAACATTACAGAATCAATAAAACATTAATGGAACTGATATAAGTACAAATAATTCATATTTAACAGTACAGTCTACTGAATCACTTGAATGTGTTTTAATATCATTCCATCATAATTAATCAAACTAAATTATAAGCTAGCACTGTTTGTGTATATTGTGAATAGTACATAAGTATAAAAATAAATTCATAAACATTTTTTCTACTCTCTACTCGGTAGGTAATCGATTATGAAACTGAATTGAGGGAAGAAAGTATTATTTACCTACCTAGGGAGGTAAGTTAAGTACTCTGTGTATGTCACATATTTAAAATCCTAGTTCCATTGACAGGACTGAGGACTGACTGATTTTGAAACAATTGATCTGTCAGTGTCATTTTTATTTAATTTGGGAGAGCTGGAGTAGAAAATAGCCATTTGCATTACTAGGGAACAAAGTGCTACTTTTCCTCTCGTAGGATGTAGGTTGCTCTAAGAGAGTAAAAGTAACTTTACTCCCATGTAATGCATATGATTTTTCCTTCTACCCTAAATTGAAATTTTGAAACTTTATTTACAGCACAAATAACGAACTTATGTTTAATATCACTGTCAGTCAGCCACAGCATTCTACATATTCTAAATAAGAGGGAGGAAAAGTACTTTTCCCCCTAAGGAGGGAAATACGACTTTCCTCTCTGATGTGAGAAAGGAAAGTGAGTACTTTCTGTAGGGATAAAAGGAAAAATATGATACACAACTTGGGAGGCAAATGTTTTATCACTTGTTTCCCTTGTAGTATAAATAACTATTCTTCCATAATGACAATATTAATTTAAAACGCGGTTTTTTTACTTTTCAACAAATTTTCATTAATCAAAACTTCATTACGAATAAGTGTAACTTCGATAAAAAATCTTCGAAATATAATTTTAATACAATCTCTAACATGTTTATTGAATTTTCAGAAACGAATAAATAAAGCTTTGCTGGAGGAGGAGCTCAGAAAATAATAATCATTTCCTAATATTGAACTACTGAATTAACTATTTCCATTCACTTCTAACAACAGCTTCTTCTAACACAACTTAATCTTCACTTACATTTCATATTATTATTATTCTAACGATTATGTATTTTCAATAAACAATGTAAAAAAGTTAATGTGCGCTTATGTAGATTAATTTGTATATTTATAAATAAAATATAGTTCAGTCGGTGGAGAGGAGAGGAGAAAAATAGAAATTGATGATTACTTTTACAATACGCTCAATTATTTTCTATATTTATGCTTTCTTTAGAAAGATTTCCATCCACCGGCAGGACTGCAAATAATTTGGGATAATTAAAAATAGGGCAATGATATCCAAAACCACGAACGTTCCATGAAGTGGAATTGTAACTAGTTTCGATGTCATTGTCCAAATTTGGTGTTAGGTTGGTTTAAGAATACCTTATATATAAAAACTTGTATATCGACTTCTTTTCACTAGCATAAGTTTAAAAAATATATTGATTTTTCTTCTTCCTGGTGATATAATATAGAAAGGTCGATTCGAAATCTATCAAGTAGAAGTATTAGATAAGTACTGACAACTGACAGGATTGTAATTGTGAATTATTTTCATTTTAGAATCTTTTATTTCAACTATCTTGTCATCTTTTTCTTTGAAGTTTCGTTTCCTTGCAGCCATTCTTTAGACATTTATGATTATTTTGTTAGATGCACTTTTCGCTACATTCTTTCACTTTTTACCTTTTCTTCTAATGTTCTGAAAATACCAATGACCGGATAAATGGATGATGGGAAATATATGTCGACCTTGAATAGAAGGGTAGGTATAAACTGTTATAACTATGAATATAACCATAAATAATAAAAATGGGCTTTAATTCGTTTATTACAGATGATTTGTGAGATTTATGCCTCAATAACGCTGAAGCTTGCTATTAATTTCAGGTATTCACTTGGATAAATCGACAGTCGATTAAAAATTTTAATATAGCGTATTTCTATTTTGGCGACGTGCAAACAACCATATGCTTAAAAAAATGACGACTTTTTAAATTAAGTTCTTAATGTTGAAGTTTGATTTTGCATTTTTCATTTTGTTTTCACTTTTTTGTCCGGTCGTGAGCGTACAAAAAAGTACACTTTTTTTCGAATCCGACATAAGGTAATCTATAAGAAAAATTGTATATATTTTACTACAAGTTGTTTTTTAATACTCGGATACTTACCAAAAACGCACAGTCCTATAATGCGCAGATACGTGTGTTTCTGACAATTATTTTGTTGAATTGTCAAATTTGTGTTGCCTTCACATTTACAGAACCAGTAAGCAAAGCGAGCTAGTTTTACGTTTCTCACATCTAATCCTTTTTAAAAATATCATCTTAATTCTATCGTTTGTAACACCGTTTGCGGAAAAAATCGCATGTTTCATTCCGAGAAAAGCACTTTTTGTGGCTCGACTAAAATTGTCGGCCTCACTGCGTTCAGCCGAAAAACATTTAATCTCGCCACAAAAAGTATCACTTTTACTCATAATAAAACAATATACTATATCTAAGAGCAGATTTTAAAAAAAGATATTATTCGTAGCCAAAAATCCCAAGCGAAAGTTCCGTATCGTGTAAGGAAAAATCCCATAACGTTAACTTTCGTCACTTGAGAAAAAAATTACTTACTCCTTCAAGGTAGTTGTCACTTTATCGCGTTCTTATATAACGTCACTTTGTGTTATTTTTAGTTACCTGTAACTAAATAATGATTTATGATTAGGAAAGTAATTTGAATTGTCCCAATACTCCCCCAAGAATAGTAAATAAAGCTGAGAAAACCTGTGCTATAAAAATCGAAAAGAAGAAATTTACACAAGATTCATGGAATGAAAGATTGATAATCACGTTAATCCATATTCATAAACTGTATTGCTTGCCTATTTTGGAAAACTATCAGAAAGTCTATGTATTCCATGTTAAGAAGAGCATTATCAATAAAAAATGATATCAATATTAGTAAATATGTTAAGTTACGCTATTTCCTGAAACCACAATCTGATGGTTTCAAAAGTATCTGAAACGTTTTCTACTCAAGAAATGTATATGTTCTTAATGAATGCACCAGATTCTATGTATTAGACCTGCTCGTAGAAAAAGTAGTGTTCAACATGTCAAAATGGTTTTCTTAAGCTCGAGAACATTGCCAAACGAAGCTAAGCCGGAATTGTTCTCTCGCTTAAAAATAACCTTACTTTTGCCACTCGTTGAACAATATACTATTACTTGGAAGTTATAGAGAGATTTTCAAATTTTTTAAATTTCTGTAGTGAATACTTTTTTTTTTGAAAGGTAAGCGCTCGGAGGATGGCGGATTCACAATTGTTATTACATCAGATGCAAATGAGTATACTGTGGATATTTTCAATCATTAGGTGATTTTATTATAGAAATATGACAAAAGAATTAAGTAAAATCTCATAATTTTCTCTAAACCATCATTTTGACCTACCTATTATATATGATAATCACTTGGAAGCCATGAGAAAGGAAAATTTAAGTTGGCTCTTTTTGATTTTTCTGTATAAATCACAACACAGTAGTGTATAGTTTTGTACAAATGGGAATCAATGTTAATAGTATTGCACGTTAATATTGTCTTCACTAGTTGTAAACAAACTTTTATTGGCTTTTTCGATTTATCATTTTATGTTTAAGATGAGAACTGCACCACCAGGATCTGAAAGACCATTTGAAGGAAAAAGATTAGCCAGATTTCTCGATGTCGACAAAGAATATTATCTTGCTGCAATGGAAGAAAAGAAACAGGAAATGGCTGCAGAAAAGAGTAAAACGAAATCCAAGAAAGGAAAGAAACAAACTTAGTTCTATTTTAGAATGAATAGAGGTTAATTTCATTCTAACCCATCTTACCATTTGTTCAGTTATTAATTTATTTGTAAATTTTATAAAAAAGTCTAATTCTTGTTAATTCGTAATTATAACCTTACATTAAAATAATTTTAATTTTTACTGAATTTCTTTTTGATACATAATGATACGAAGATATTTGAAAAAAAATGAACGAAAATTGCGCATTTTTTTCAAAAAAAAAATAATTATATAGGGTCATGTGACAGTGGCCGATGCCAACTTTCTTATTTTAAATACAACCCCCTGTATATTATTAGTTTAATGGATTCTTCAGAAAATTCTAGACATAATTCATGTACAATGTCCCATACCTATCTTCAACTGTTTCGGAAATATTAAGTGTTTTCAGATGTATTACAAAAATTAACATTAAAAAAAGAAAATTATTTTATTTCACAAATAATGTAAAAAAAACATAAAAACATTGATTTCAATGTGAGAGATGTTCAAAATGTTCGCCGCGAACGTCTTGGCAACATGCTAATCTGGTGTAGAAATGTCTTCTAACGTTTGTAATACATCTGAAAACAATTAATATTTCCGAAACACTTGAAGATAGGTAATACATTGTACATGAATTATGTCTAGAATTTTCTGAAGAATCCAAAAAACTAATAATATACAGGGGGTTGTATTTAAAATAAGAAAGTTGGTATCGGCCACTGTCACATGACACACCCTATATAATTATTTTTTTTTGAAAAAAATGCGCATCTGAAAATACAAATTGACATGTCCAAGCGCTTTTCCCAACACGCTCTCATTTATTCGTTATCGAATTTATTCCATTTGGCTGTTCCGCACTGTATATATATATATATATATATATATATATATATATATATATATATATATATATATATATATATATATATATATATATATATATGTATATATATATATAATTGGTTTACAGAGAAAGTGATATTTTTACTACAAATCAATTATATATTAATGCCATCATTAGATTCATGTTAAAGACATCTTATTACAAGAAAAATATCACCCATGGGGTTAACACAAGAAGTGCAGCAAAAAATAAAGTTGTCTTGCAAAATTCCATATATACCACATGCCGAAAACACATTTACTGTGTTGGGCCCAAGATATTTAACAGTATACCACAAAATATTAGAATAAAACCATATTACAAAGTTAAAAAGGAAGTTAGAAAATGGATAATCGATAGTAATTTTCAAATTGAATATTTGATTGTTAATGCTTAAGCTCTGTTGTTGTCATGGGGGTACTGATCTTGTTTAGGGATTTGAGAGGATTGTTTATTTTTTGATTTTTATTCTATGCTTTTTTTGTATTTTTTTTGAGTGTGAACCATTATGATGTGTGGTGGATTCATATATTCTTTTCTTTTGTTAACATGACCCCAATTTGATCATATATAGGTTATGAGGGGCACACACGCAGTATTTCAAATACCATTGTGCGCCAGATCTCTTTTAGAAGCGGCAATACTTTGTTTTGTTAATATTAATTAAGATCTCCTCTTTTTTTTCTCTTGTATAATGTGATTTATAGTACCTACATATGTACCTTAATCTTGCTGTTGCTAAATAAATAAATAAATAAATATATATATATATATATATATATATATATATATATATATATATATATATATATATATCGCTCAAAACTTCGGTTTTATTAACGTCAATGAAATTAGCTTGGATTGAAAATAAATATAAGAACATTTTAAAAACATATTATATTGAATATACTTTATGAACACACAATTCCATACAAAAACATCCATATATTATTGAAGATACAGTAACTTCCGAATATTTAGATTTAAGTGACTTGTTTTCTTATTATTTAAAGGAGATGAATTACAAAACTATCATTTTGCGATAATATAGTACCGCAAAAATTTTGTTATCCTTTATTTATAATTGACAATAATTAGACGATGAAAAATCAACAAATCTTTTCCGGAAGAATTCTGTATCTTTTATAAAAACCACAAATTGAAAAACACAAATACTAAAATAAGTATTCTTGTATTTCAATTTGCAATTTTATCTTAATAATAAAAAACATTTAATGATAATAAATCTCGTTACTAACTTCGTTGTTAGTAAATTTATTTTATTCGAATTATTTTCATACTTAACCTAGAAATCAGATAATATCCATTTGGCATTTTTGACTCGAAAATAAAACTAGAGAAAAAAAATTGAATCATATAAAAAATTAAAGATAAATTTTATATAGCTGTCGCAATACGTTCATCCATTTAATGTAGAATTAAAGCTTAAATATCTGAAAACTAAACAGAATCAAATTCAGTTTCATTTCTCTAAATATATCTAAGTAAGATACTTGAAACAAATGATTAATTACCTAGAACATATAATTCTTCAATAAATTTTTGATTTCTGTCATCTTTGAATAACATTTCTTGGGCAAGAATGAAACATTAATTGAAATAATCTCGTTTATGACAATATCGACGGATAAAAGGAATTCGGTAGTTTTAAGCATATCTTTGCATCTTTGCATAAGAGTATTTCACATTTACATTTTTGCGAAAAATGATTTTTTCCTACATAATTAGAATTAGAATGATTCGACTTTTCGCACAAAATATGTAACTGTAGTTTTAGAATAAGTTTGCATAACTGGTATGCATTTTCATCTGAGTCAAAATTTAAGTGAGTCATTTTATAAATCTCATTCAATATGAATATTACATTTCCTTTGATGCGAAAACTTATTGAACTACATCAATGAAAAACTCATATTCAAAGAAAGCTTTTATATAAGGAGTTTGATCATTTATTTTAGATGCAATATTGGAATTTTATCCATGATATAATATATATATATATATATATATATATATATATATATATATATATATATATATATATACGCTAAATTCCAACATCGTTTGACCGATCAGCACGAAAATTGGCAATGGTTTTCATGTAAAAGAATAAAATAGAATCAGCCACGAAGTTTCTGTAAAAATCAATATTTAACAACGCGCAGCCAGGCAGCCGTTTTAAAAAAATTTACTCGTTTATACAGGGTGACAATTTGAAAATGAGCAGCACTCAATATTTCATTAACTGATGACACTATGAACATTTGGCGACACACGTCAATTTACATATCGAGGGGGGAAACTTTTGAGGTATTTGTTGATATATTTTATTCAACCCCTTCACCCCCAGGACAACTACACCTAAAATTCCAAATAGCAACCCCTAAAGTTTCTAGTTTTGAAATCCATATTTAACTCCAGATAAGTTATATCTATTTTTATTTATTTTCTCAAAATTGCAGTACTTATAACTTATTATGATAAGATGAAAGTAGTGACATACCGACCTAACTAATTATTTTATGAATTGTTTAAAATGGTCTCAATTATTTTGTAATCACAAGTACAGCCGATATTCAAACTGTTCGAGGATTTTTTGAGGGGTGTTTGGTAAAATAGTCCTACATCCTTGCACGTTCCTTTGTTGTAGTTCTTTAATTGAGTCTTGTTGGGTTTTGAATATAGCGGATTTCAAGTGATCCCATATGAAGAAATCTAAAGGTGTCAGATCTGGTGACCTAGGTGGCCATTTAGTAGGTCTCATTGAGCACCCTTGGCTTATTTCTCGGATCTAGTTTCTTCAAATTTATCTAGTAATTCTTGAGTACAATCCACAAAAAAAATCGTGAGATTAAGTACTGCCATGTTAAAGAAAATGAATAAAAAATAGATGTAACTAGTATGGAATTGCATACAAATTTCTGAAATAGCAAAATAAATGGGGGGTATTTTAATCTTTAGGGGTAGGTGCCCTGGGGCTGCATATAATACAACTTATACCTCAAAAGTTGTCTCCCTTGATATATAAATTGAGGGGTTTCGCCAAATTTTCATAGTGTCATCAGTTAATGAAATATTCAGTGCTGCTAGTTTTCAAATTGTCACCCTGTATATGTATGTATGTGTGTGCGCACGCGCATAAATCAAGCAATATATATATATATATATATATATACAGGGTGTTAGTAAATTGATGCGAAAGATTTCAATGGGTGATTCTTTAGCAAAAATTAAGGGGGGTCTTTCATATAACTTTTTGTTCAACACCCTTTTCCCTCCAAGTTACAGTCCTTTGAAATTAGGTGAAAAAAATTGTTTTTATTCAATACATCCACTTTGGAAAAATTTGGAAGAATGAAATTTGGCAGATAACTGCTGCTAATAAAATGGCAGTTTTTGAGTGTTTTTGTTACCCTTAAATGTAATCACAAGGGGCTGAAAAAAACAACCCCTATAATATTTTGCATCAGAACTTTTTAATGCGCCTATATTTTCCTTTTTAAAAAATATATTCAAAAAGACAGACTCTATCTGCAACTTTTTTATGTCTTGACTTTTAATCATAAAGTTGTTAGTTTGATCACAAAAAAATAAAATAGTGCTCAGACTATTTTCCCATAAATTCACAGAGGTTATCATTTATTTAAAAAAACAAGTAAGCTGCTGTCAAATGTCAAATAATTTGTTAATTGTTATTAGTAGTACAATTATTGTTCAATCCGCTCTAATTTGCAATATTCTTCAACTAAATAAAAAAATGCCATTCTTTCAATAAAGTTTTATTTAGTTGTGAAAAATGTTTGAAGTCATTATAAAACTGTCTAGAAATTATAAAAAATCAGGACAATAAAACTATTTGTCATATGACTTCATTTGACAGCAGCTTACTTGTTTTTTTTTAAATAAATGATAACCTCTCTGTGAATTCATGGGAAGAGTCTGAGCACTATTTTATTTTTTTTTGATCAAACTAACAAATTTATGATAAAAAGTCAGGATATAAAAAAGTTGCAGATTGAGTCAAATAAATTTTTTAAATAGGAAAGTATAAGCGCATTAAAAAGTTCTGATGCAAATATTATAGGGGTTGTTTTTTTCAGCCCCTTGTGCTAACATTTTAGTGTAACAAAAACACTCAAAAACTGCCATTTTATTAGCAGCAGTTATCTGCCAAATTTCATTCCTCTAGTCTTTTCCTAAGTGGATGTATTGAATAAAAACAATTTTTTTTCACCTAATTTCAAAGGGCTGTAACTTGGAGGGAATAGGGTGTTGAACAAAAAGTTATATGAAAGACCCCCCTTAATTTTTGCTGAAGAATCACCCATTGAAATCTTTCGCATCAATTCAGAAACACCCTGTATATATATATATATATATATATATATATATATATATATATATATATATATATATATATATATATATATATATATATATATATATATATAAAATATAAACTAGTAGAGAGCTAGGAATCGGAAAATTCACGCTCAAGAAGGAAGAGCCTGATGAGTGAACAAACGATCAAGAAATTGTTTTGTCATTAGTTCTAAGAATAAAAACTAAATTAATTTTGAACAAAACGATTTATGTTAGCAGAAGATTTCCCACATCTGACTGTATTTGATCCATTCCAATAAATGAAACAGAATATTCATTTTGCCAATAATTACATCTATTAATAAAAATGACCAAACTCCATTACCTTGAACTATTTACAATCGAATAAAATTGGCAAGTAGAAACATCACTGTGGAACGATATATTACACTATGTAAGGTTAAAACAAAAATATCTTCAATTAACACATCTTAACAAACCCTATACATCCAGTCCAACACCATTGTCGGAATTGAAAAATTAATGCGAAATTTAACAGTGCCTCGCATGGGGGTACTCAAGAAAAGCTAAGGATACGAGGTATGTAAATAAAGTAATGAGACTGGCAACTTCGCTCCCGATCTGGCAACGCTGGAGACGAGCGGCTTCAAACACCGTTAGGTGCACATGTGATACGCCTCCAGTATGAGTTTGAATGCCCTACAGTCATCTGTTTGTCCGTAGCGTTAGTTTTCGTGAAACAGTTTTGTCTTGTGCGTTCTAATTATGAGTGGCATTAGTTTCGAGCAACGGTGTGCTATCAAGTTTTGCTTCAAACTTGGACACAATGCAACTGAAACATTTGAAAAACTTCGGCAGGCGTACGGAGAAAGTGTTTTGTCAAGGGCCCAGGTGTTTCGGTGGTTTAAGGCATTTTCAGAAGGAAGAGAGTCAATTGAACATGCACCACGAAGCGGAAGGCCTTCAACTGCAAACATCGATGAAAATGTCAACAGAGTTCGGGATCTTGTGCGTTCAGATCGACGATTGACAGTCAGAATGATCGCGGAAGAGTTGAATTTGAATCACACCTCCGTTCATCAGATTTTGACCAATGAATTGGAGAGAAAAATTTGCGCAAAAATGGTTCCGAAAAAACTTTCTGAAGAGCAAAAGGGTGTGAGAAAGGAAAGGAGTCTTGATTTTTTGGGAACGATTGGAAATGATCCCCATTTTTTGGAACGTGTCATTACTGGTGACGAGTCTTGGGTGTTTGAGTACGACCCAGAAACCAAACGCCAAAGCATAAAGTGGCACACTGCATCCTCTCCAAGACCCAAAAAAGCACGAATGAGCAAGTCGGAATCGTCCACAAAGAGTTTGTGCCTCAAGGCCAAACGGTTAATCAACACTTTTACCGAGAGGCCCTTGAAAGACTTCGAAAAAGAGTCTCTCGAGTGCGACCAAACATCAAAATGAACTGGGTGTTGCATCACGACAATGCACCATGTCACACTGCAATCTCAATAATGCAGTTTTTAGCCAGTAAAAACATTCCTGTAGCTCCTCAGCCTCCTTATTCACCAGACTTGAGTCCCTGTGACTTTTTTCTCTTCCCGAGATTGAAAAATCACCTCAAGGGAACTCATTTTGGGACACTTGCGAACATTCAAAAAGCTGTAACCGACCAGCTGAAGGCTATTCCAGTATCGGAGTTCCAGCAATGCTATGATGAATGGAAGAACCGTCTCCAGCGCTGTGTGGCTTCCCAAGGGAACTATTTTTAAGGAGACAGTATCGCATTATAATATTCTTTGAATAAAACATTGAAAAAAGATCAGTCTCATTACTTTATTTACACACCTCGTATATTCACTAAATTTCATCAGTCTTCAATTTTCATTTATAGTTGCAAATAAGTGGAAGTATAATATATGAAGAAGAATCATATATTGTGGGTGAATTTAGAATCTACTATGGACATGAAACATGACAGATCGAATCAATGCAAATCACTGCATCTCATGAATAACAGACAGTCGCATCAATAATGAGATCAGTGCTGTACAATCAAAGAGTCTGCAACACCGATGAGATCTAATAACATCGAAACAGCAGTCTGTTGTACTTGGAATAATTTGTCCTATACCAGATCCTTTCTATTGATGATTTTCAACTTTTATTAGTACTCTTCTTAAACTAAAGCATTAGGTAAGCTTCGTTACCAGCGTGTAGTTATATCCTCAATTGAAGAATAAAGATACACTAATCATTTAGCGAAAAATTATGGTTCTATATAACTAGAAAAAATTCGAATTTCCTATGTCTCTTGAGTATCACCATTCGAAAATCAGAGAAGCTGAACCTCTCATTCATTGATCTTGATCTCGATATTGTCACCTATCGAACTGACCATCGTATTCTTCGGATTAGTCCGTTCCAACGAACTGTGCTTCTTTTTCCGTTTCGCCTTCACCTCGTTGCTCAGACTGGTGCTCTGCGTCCTGTTTCCAAGACTCGAACACCGGCTGCTGAGACTGTTCTGACTCTCGTTCAGTTTGTTGCACCTCGCAAGGTTTCTGTCCATCGGAATCGGATCGCTGGGAGAGGTTTCCGCGTATCCGCTGTTCACTGTGTGATTGTCCGAGCTGTGGCTGGATTTTGAGCTGCAATTTAACTTTTTGATATCAAAATTATTATAGTTGTAAGTTCTTTTCATTAAGGCTTCGAGAGACCACAAGAGTAGTCTTGGTCTTGGCACCAAAATCAAGATTAATCAATATTCATAAGACCAAGATATAATACATATTCTGATGAACAAGAGTGGTCAGTCTTGGTCTTGGTTTCAACACCAAGACTTAATAAATATTCTCAATACAGACACCAAGACTAGCAAGTCTCGGTATTGATCATAAGACTAGTCTTGGTCTTAGCTCCAAGACCAAGACTTAATAAATATTTTCAAGAGCAAGAGCAAGTGTGGCCAGTTTTGGGCTTGCTTTTGCGAAGTCATAGGCCTTCACGAGATCGCAAGACGTCTTGGTCTTACCACCAAGACCAAGACATAACTCTACACTGGTCAGTCTTGGTATTTCGACGACAGAGGGCATCACGAGATCACAAGACTAGTCTTGGTCCAATCACTAAGACCAAGACTTATTAAATAATTTCAATACCAAGTCTGGCTAGTCTTGGTCTTGCGAAGCCCTTATTTCAATTAATGTGATGTTTCAAGATAAGGGCAAACAAGCCAGTAAATGCTTCATTCAACATGTGCATATTGAAGTACTATAATATAAATTCACAATGATAATTTGCGACTTAATAGAGGACTCAAAGTGGACATTGCGTGAATGTTTGAAATAATGAATAGGGAACTCGACCAAACAAGATTTTCCAAATGCAGAAAAACAAACGTATACATCCGAAATTACACTGACCTATGTCCGTACTTATGAGTTTGTAAGGCATGTTCAGGCGTTTTTACGTAGGGAGTGCTAGGGACAGCACTGTGCTTCCACATCTTCAGTCGATGCGCCAGTTCTGAAAAGTTTGGACGACGTATGGCAAGCTCCGCCCAACATTCAACCATTAGTGAATAGCAATAACTCGGACACGCCTCTGGGCACGGAAGGAGTTTTCTTGAACGGATCATGTTGATTACTTCTTGGTTATTGAAGCCGTAGTAAGGCTGAAATAAAGATAAGCGTGAGAATAAGACAGTAAATCTGAGGACGTGCTTACATGAAATGTTTGAAAATATATATTTAATCAGTTGTAAAGAGTACTTCATAAATGAACAAATGGCAGTAACGAATATGTGAGACTAAAATAATCTCACTACTTCTATGGATTAGAATAGTATGAACTCTATTAAGGATTAAATTGATATTAGTGAAATATATATATATATATATATATATATATATATATATATATATATATATATATATATATATATATATATATATATAATTCTTCGTGTTAACGAGACACGTCCGTGGCTATAAAATTAAGTAAAACTAGGACCTTACTCTAGCCTAGCAGCAGATATAGAAGCCACCTTTTGGTGTCAGGACGTACGAGTTCTCGTTGCCGAATGTTTCATCTGTCTGAAAGATGTGGTTCATTTGTTTCCGACTGGTGGCGTTGTATCATATTTATATGCCATTGTGTTGCTAGAGGGAAAATATAAGAACGTTTGTGATGTTGGGTTGGTTATCACTCTCGATGGATGGATGATACTGATGAGCTCCAACAAGAGCGAAACAGCCTGTCTATTAATTTCCATCGATTGTGATGAGCATCTTGACATTTCTAACAAGTACCGTCTAAGGTAGATGGGAATATTCCGATGTTTCGTGAACTCGTATAACCAGCTCCGCTAGGATGTTTGTTTGATTAGTGTCCTAGTTTTACTTAATTTTATATATATATATATATATATCCATATATATATATATATATATACATGTATATATATATATATATATATATATATATATATATATATCTATATATATATATATATATATATATATATATATATATATATATATATATATATATATATAATATATATATATATATATATATATATATATATATATATATATACATGTATATACAGGGTGTTTTTCAATTGAATGTAAATAATTTAGGAGATGAATATTTGGCCCATTTTAAGAAGAAAACTTCATATTGAGGCATGTCCTAAACGTCCTAGTTTTTGAGATACAGGGTGGTCAAGTTTCAGAAAATGAATCATTTTTTATTTACAACTTTAAAACCACACAAAGTATTTGAAAAAAATTAATAAAAAATACAAAAAACATTAAATTAATTTGTTTGTTCGATGCACCAATTTTTCTTCAACAAATTTCCTGCAATGTGATAATGTTATGATTATGCAGTTTGAATTTTTTTAAGCGAAAACCATGCGTCCCTCGAAGGAAACTCAAGAGATCAAATTTGTTCAAAACATAATATTATTATACATTTCAAAAATAATTTCAGTTTTAAGAAAAATCAGTGGCGTACCATAAGTGTTTGCTGAAGTATGCAAGGCAAATTCTACATGAACGCCACTGGTGGAAAATTTGTGGATATATATATATATATATATATATATATATATATATATATATATATATATATATATATATATATATATATATATATATATATATATATATATATATATATATATATATATATATATTCATATTTTTCAGCGAAATGAAGTCCATCATGTTTTACTTGTTACCACAATGAAGAAAAGGTGTATGTTTATGTTTTTACACTGACCTGTAAACCATAGCTGTATATTTCCCACAACACTACCCCATATGACCAGACATCACTCTCTGTGGTGAATTTTCCATAAAGGATGGACTCGGGTGGCATCCATCTAACAGGTAGTAAAGATTTGGACTGTACCCTGTAGTAATCGCAACTGTACATATCCCTACTCAGTCCGAAATCGCTGATCTTAACAATTAAATCTTTGGATACTAAGCAGTTTCTGGCTGCGAGGTCTCGGTGGACGTAGTGATTCTCCGAGAGGTATTCCATGCCTTGAGCTATCTGGATGGCTATGTGCAAGAATTGGTTTTGGGTTAAGCTCTTCCCCTCGTTTGGGGAATTAGCTATGAGGAACTCGTGTAAATCGCCCTAAAAAAACGTCATAATTTATTAGATAAAAATCAAAAAATGATTTATTTTATTTGAAACAAAAATTCGCGAAGAGCATCGCGTACTGAAGAACCACGCTTTAAACGTACACCGTAATACAAATTTCAACCCCCTAACTCAAGTTGCAGAAGCTGTGGAGACAATTTTCAAAAACCACAAAAAAAGTGTTATCTATCTTTCTATCTATCTATCTAACTATCTATCTATCTATCAAACTATCTGACCCGGCAAAAATGTTAATCATTGGGAGCATGAAAAATATATTACGACCTATTCTCAAACCAAGTATTGTTATTTTCGATTGCCATCTTGCAGCCCTATTGCGGATAAAATTAAAAAAAATTAAAATCGCGATGCCAAAATAGGGGTTGATCGTAGAAGGGTAAACAATTGAGAGTAATATGAATTTTTCTATTCTAAGTCATGACAAAATAAACATGACATAGATAAGAAATAATTTTATATGGTGGTTAAGTATTCTCAAATTTTCTAATTTCCCGCGCAATTTTCTTAATTTTTTCTTTCATAAGAACCTTCTTCTGACAATAAAAAACACAACAAAAAAAGAAATAGTGAAATCGGTCCAGCCGTTCAAGCGTGACCAAGGGAAATAAGGATTCATTTATATATATTGTAACGGTTTTTTGAACCGTTCAATTTGGTAAAAGGCTACCGCAATAAAACGCTCGACCAGTTGACGTACCGAATTACGTTGACCGATGCGCACGACCCGGCGTATAGTGGCCATTTTCATTTCCGATTACCGTCTCATTCTTTTCTCGATTTGGTGTTAGTGAAACTAGTCAAGGGGTCAACAGATTACGTGAGTAAATCTTTCAAATTTCATTTTAATTAAAAGTTGTGGAAATGTATCAACCTTCCGATTCATTTTGTATGGTATTTCTTCCCATAAATTTCATTTAATTAGTTGTAAAACATCGCTGTAGGATGGGTATTAAGAAGTCTCCACATGGGGTAGCGTCCTTTGCATGTTATATTAAATTAACTTCAATTTTATAGTATTGTGGTGAGAAATATCATTCCTAAATTCATTTGTAAGACTATCCATACCATTTTCCTCATTTAAACGTCGCGATGTCCATGGTAAAATACTGATATTGAAAGATTTAATAATTTCGTGCCGCCATCCTTAGCCATATTACGAACCGAATCATTTATGTTTGATAGAATTTTCTTCCACCTCGTGATTTTGAGTACAATACTTGTAACTAGTAATTATTGTAGAACCCCGGAAAATTGTACGCGTTCGTGATAATGGCAATGGTGGTCGGCAACCCAAGATACTTCGACCTGTACTTACGAACTAATGTTTAACAGGGACCCCTTTACCTTGGAAGCTTACTTGATATCTTTACGTTGAGAGCTTTACGTTGATAGCTTCACGATGAGAGCTGTACTTTGAGACTTTTACGTGAGAGCTTTACTTGGAGAGTTTTACGTTGAGAGCTTTACTTGGAGAGTTTTACTTGGAGACCGTTACTTTGAGAGCTGAAGCCTTTTCAACTTGAGATACCGATCAATTCTATACAGGCCAGAATAGAGGAAGCCACCACCGTAGATAAGTGCATTTCGTTATTAGTTGTAAATTAGAGTCAATATATTATTTTGTTACATTAGAGTTTTATTGAGAGTGTATTAGTACTGACAAAGTTATCATGGCGCCCTAATTCCATCTTTTGGTTCACTATTAGTTTTAGTAGCTTGATTTCAACAGTTTAGAACCCCCTCATAGAGCTAGCTGGTAACATCTTGTGGCAAGTTTCATTCAAAATCCATTATAGAATTTTTATAGGGGTTGAAACCTTACAATATATAGATATATATATATATATACGATTTTCCGTTTCGGAATGTACAAAACGTACAATTTTCTATAAATATACAACGATGTCGATTTCATTTCTACAATGAAATATTTCCTCACCTCTGACATATACTCGAATAGCATACATATGGGATCCTGCTTCAACACAATTCCCAATAAACAAATGATGTTTGGATGCTTCAACTCGCTAATCAATTCTATCTCCCTCTGAAAGTCCGCCTGAGTCTTCGCACTAGCATTTTCTTTTAGCGATTTCACCGCTACAAAAGTCCTTTGGCAATTCTTCAATTTCAATTCTCCTTTGTAAACTTTCCCTGTAGAAAAAAATAATATATTTTTCGAAAAATTGAATAAAATTCAAACAGAAAATTTAATTTATACTGACCGAAAGCTCCCTCTCCTAATTCCTCGATGAAAATAACTTCTTTGTGAGTGAATTGAGGTACAATGTTTACCGATCCTTTATTTGGATGATGATTTCTTTGTGGAGGGATATTCGGCGGTAGCAGTCTGTTCATTTCCATTGGGGCGATACTAGTTGGACTATGATTACCATATATATTTTTATCGGCAGTAGGAGTGTTCATCTGAAAATATGTTACATATATATATATATATATATATATATATATATATATATATATATATATATATATATATATATATATATATATATATATATATATATATATATATATATATATATATATATATATATATATATATATATATATATATATATATATATATATATATATATATATATATATATATATATATATATATATATATATATATATATATATATATATATATATATATATATATATATATATATATATATATATATATATATATATATATATATATATATATATATATATATAGAGTATGATGCACTAAAGAGATCTAATAAGATAGAAACAGCTGTATGCAGATCTTGAGTCGAGGTGACATTTTCTATGATTCCACTGTTGCAACCAGCCCCCTTCGAGGCTTGTTTTATGATTTTCAATTGTTGAAAAATTTTCATTGTTCACTTTCTGTGTTATATGAAACTGACTATGGTCAACAAGTATAGTTTGCATGATTTGATTGTTGAATATTGCGAATATCCCAACAAGTATTTCCGGAGCGCCCTCTCGTGAGTATGTCTAACGGTAGAGTAGATATCTTCATGTCAGGAAGTGTTTGTTTTCTGAACGGGATTTTGCACTAAACAATGAATTGATGGTTTCCAATATGTTTGGCAGAGGGCGCTATGGATTGTTATCCATATAGTAGTACGTTAGCGATTTGTACTGGGAAACAATAAGAAATATGTCAATTCACTCTGGGTCAAATAAGCTGCACCGAAGGGATCCAATAAGATCGAAACCGTTGTATGCAGATTTTGAGTCGGGATGACTTGACGTTTTCTATAATTCACTGTTGAGCTGTGAATGAAGATTTCGCGTCGCGGAATACATATATCCATCTACTTTGGAGGTTTGTTTGATAATTTTCACTTATTAATTTTGCTTATTCATTTTATGCGATATATAAAATAGTTCTTACATTCTGGAGATTCCTTCTGAATTTCTTCTTTCCCTTACAGCAGAAGAAGGCGATCATGAGACTCAGCACCAAAGAAATTATGGCGAAACTGACGAAGATGTACAATCCAACAACATAAACTAAAAATAAAATGTGATGCATCAGTTTTAAAAATGAATTCTGAAAGTTTATGTTTGTTGATGAAAAGAGAATTGTTTTCATTCAAATTTTTAAAAGTAGGTACTACATTCATCGAAGAAAGGAAATACGATGGACCTTTTAGAGCCTTTGGAGATTAAATCCGCGAGCTCAAGGAACTTATTCATGACCAAATAGACCTTAGTATTTCCCCACGCATCAACGCTGTATTATGAATATATAGATTCTTACATTTTCAACTTCAGTTTGTCATCGGCTCTTGATAATGGGTTGATAGTCCGAAACATATGTCGAGTTAATAAACAAATTTTTCCGTCGACCTCTAAATAAAAGCTTACTTTAACGTACACGAAATTGATCATTAATGACCTATTTTAATGTGCAATTTCTCCTATTTTAATGTATGATTGTCATGGGCAACCAAACACAGAAGTATTCAGCACGGAATAGTTGTATTATTCTGTGTCTGTACTGTTATTCCACAGAGAAAAGGAATTCATTATTCAAATCGAAAAATTCAACTCTATACAAAATAAAGTAGAAACTGCGGAAAAAATTTTATGCAATAATCGTTCGAAAGTAAATAACACTTCAGCTTCCACCAGTTCCACATATTCCTTATCGGATATTGTAGGTAATGTTAACTATTCAAAATGTCACATGTCTAATATTCCATCTATGAATTTCTCAAATTGTTCCATCGGGAGCATAAATATAAATATATCGAAATGAACATAGAAATTTATATTGTGTCAAGTGTATCTGTCATGCAAAATAAAAATTTATTTCAATCAAGAATTTATACTCAATTCATGATGAGGTCGACGGAAAAATCTTGTAATAACCTCGTTTATTAATGTAGCGATTAATGGTCTCGAACTATTAACGCGCTCGCTCCGCTCACGCGTTAAAATATCTCAACCATTAATCGCTGTCATTAATAAACTAGTTTATTAAATAACTATTAGTGAAGTCGAGCCGAGTGCTTACTTCATTTGACTAACAGTTTGAAAAATGTTCCACCAAGCGTTAGACGATTAGTCAATTGACGTTTTACTATTTACAAATATATGTGAATATTGTTATTAATACAGTTTACTTACAAATATTGATTTTGACCTCATCAATAATAATAAGGTGAAGAATACCATTACAGATTATGCTTACCACATTTTGATATATCACATAATTCTTTATCGTTCTGATCTACGAAACAAAACGGCTGATCTTCGGCATTGCCAGGATTCCTTGAAAATACCGATAATAAGATTAACTGTAGTGCATGCTAAAATAGACCTTACCGGCAATAATTATGTCCAGTCAGTTCGGGATTATCGGACAAACTGATATGTAGTTGATGCGACCATTTCAAGCATTTCCTTCCAGATATTGTGACATCTTGGGTGCCCCTGTATAAATGTCCTTGGTCCCAATAGCATGTATCATCTGAAGGAAAATAATTTTATTGAAAAAAAAATTCGGGGAGTGCATCGCGTACTGAAGGATTTCGATTTAACCGTAATAAAAATTGAAAAATAATTTATTTCATTGACAAAAAACATTCGCGAATTGCATCGCGAAGCAGATCGAGATGAGATTTGAACGGAATATTCTCAGCGAAGTGCAGCGCGACTGAGGAACTGAAATTTCTACAAAGGAACGTACTTCAAAATGAACCAAATCTGCAGAACCTGTGGAGTTGAGCATATTTCGTAAAACCACGAAGAAACAAGAAATATCTACGTAAAAATAGCGATTCGAAAAATTTAGTTAGTAAAGCAAGTAACGGAAGGAGGGATCGGGATCCCCAAATTTTCAGTTCTATACACCTTTTAAAAATAAAAAAATTTTTGCTACATGAAAATATATATTTTTTCATTTTAATGATAATTTTTTTCTGGTCTACCATTTAGAAAAAGTGTTAATAAAATAAAATTTGATATAATTCATAAAAATGTTTAATTCAACAATTCCTAATTAGTTCTTGTAAAACTATAATTCCTATTATTTCTTGTAAAACTATAACTTTTTGTCTAACTACAAAAACAATCATGAAAAAACTTTTTTTTTGTCAAATAAAGAAAACAATTAATTATATTATATATTAAGTTACAAAGTTAATCTTTGATTTCAAAACAAAGCGCTCACGTCTCTCTGCCAGATAAAGTGATAGTGTACACCTCTCCACTAAGTAGCGCTCACCCTTCTAATAGGCCTGGTGTTATAATTATTAAACTACTTACAGCCATTATTCATTACTTTTCACATCTTACATTCGTTTTCCGGGTCATCTATAAAACCGGGCGGGACACCGGTGCCAGAGTAAAATACCGGGACGTATAGCAAGCCTATATATATATATATATATATATATATATATATATATATATATATATATATATATATATATAATTGTTAAGGTTAGACGACTGTCTAAGTTAAGGGAGAAAATGCTTAATCAGGTATGCAGTCTTAGGGCTGATTAAAAGAAAACTCTTGTTTCTGTTCAAGCTTTCGAGTCTTTATTGGCTCTTCATCAGGAACTCTACAATAATGATCATAAAGATATAAACAACATTAAAAATGCCTCTAAAAAGATATTACTTACGAAAATGAGGTTGAAATCAACAGGTGGAAACAGTAAAAACTTTTCGCCGGACATCAAAAAAGATATGGTTAAAACCAGCGTGTCACAAAAATAAAATAAAACATGGGATGGTGTAAAGATAACAAATTATACAACAAAATGTGAGAGAGGACCGTTAAAACATTTCTTTAAAAGAAAAATGAAAAATGCGAGAAAGAACTCCCAATTGACAAGTGACAAAGCAGCGTGGGACGCCGTTAGTCGTCTATGGAAAAATAAACCAGTTGACTGATCATAGAGTTACTTAAAGTTGGCAATAATCTGTCAACTGGTTTATTTTTCCATAGACGACTAACGGCGTCCCACGCTGCTTTGTCACTTGTCAATTTGGAGTTCTTTCTCGCATTTTTCATTTTTCTTTTAAAGAAATGTTTTAACGGTCCTCTCTCACATTTTGTTGTATAATTTGTTATCTTTACACCATCCCATGTTTTATTTTATTTTTGTGACACGCTGGTTTTAACCATATCTTTTTTGATGTCCGGCGAAAAGTTTTTACTGTTTCCACCTGTTGATTTCAACCTCATTTTCGTAAGTAATATCTTTTTAGAGGCATTTTTAATGTTGTTTATATCTTTATGATCATTATTGTAGAGTTCCTGATGAAGAGCCAATAAAGACTCGAAAGCTTGAACAGAAACAAGAGTTTTCTTTTAATCAGCCCTAAGACTGCATACCTGATTAAGCATTTTCTCCCTATATATATATATATATATATATATATATATATATATATATATATATATATATATATATATATATACATATATATATATATATATATATATATATATATCTATCAGGGGCGGCTATTCGAAGGCGGCTAAGGAGGCTAAGCCTCCTTCTCAATAATATTCCGTGTATCACTAATATATTATATTGAATAGTCAGCATTCAGCATATTCATATTAATCAAAATCATATTATTTTATGCACCTACCTTCCTTTCAACCTACATTATAATATAATATAATTTATTAATTACGATAGAAGGTATTTACATTTACTGCTTACTGCATTTCATTAATTTCAAGATTTGATAACAACAGTGGCAATGCTGCAGAGGCTTAATAAGGTATAGACTCGTTCATTATTCCATATATTTATTATCAAAAAGACAATGTTTTTGATAATAAAATTAATCTATTTCATGAATTTTATACTTTTATGAACTCGGAGGTTAGGTTAGTAAGGTTAGAAAAAGTCAGATCAGCTCAAGTTTTTGAAAATAAAAAGATGACAAAGCGACATCTGACTTCATATTCGGCTTTTTCAGGCCAAAATAGGCTATAATCCGAAATTTCAAGAAAATCGGGACAGTCTGTTGTATTATCGGAATTACAAAAAAATAGATGTCTATACCAAAGAATTTATTAGAATTTTTTTGTTTAGGTCTAAATGTATATTTTATTTTGTTGTTATTTCATTAAGTTTTGTTTGACTTTTATGACAAGAATTTTATTTTAATCTATTTTTGGGAGGGGCCTATTTTATTTCTGGCAAGAAAAAAGTCTCACCTCCCCGTTGGTTCTTGCTGGGCAACAATTGATTAATTCGAATAGGTACCTATTTAATATTTTAGGGTGCTTGTTTTACTTTGATTTTCTTTAAATTATAAGGCATTTGACCTTGAAATCCTAAAAATGTTCGTTTATGGTGTATTTTTTAACACCTCTTGTAGCCTCCTTAAACCAACCCCTCACGAGCCGCCACAGATATATATATATATATATATATATATATATATATATATATATATATATATATATATATATATATATATATATATATATATATATATATATATTTATATATATATATATATATATACCAATATATATCAATTATTGGTATAACAGGTTTATTTCGTACATTACATTTTAAAATTAAAATTCATTGGACGATTCAATGGAGTTTCCATCTTCATCAGCTAAAATCGGGATAAAATACAATTCAAATGCCTAAATATAAAACATATATACACATACACTAAAATAAAATAAAATAAATTGTATCTCACCAGAATGTTCGTCGGTAGTTGTCACAATACTACTTGACTCTTGAATCTCTGTTTAACCGATGTATAATCGTTCATGCGTATAGAGCTCATGTATTACAATAATGGGGCATATATCGAACTTAGGCCCTTTATATCTATTTTGTTGTTAACTGTGTTGTCTTGGTTCTTCTGTATAAAAATCATTTCAAGGATTTCGCGTGATTTTAAGTTTTTTTCTATCGTTAGTATGTGTGTTTCATCGTAATCGAAATCATGTCTTTCTGATTGTTTGTGTTTGTTCAGAGCAGTGTTCGCTGTTTGGCATATCTGTGGGCTTTTAGTCTATCTTGTAGACGTTGTTAGGTTTGTCCGATATATACTTTATTGCAATCTTTGCAGGGAACGCTGTATACTGTATACTACGTGGGATTTCTTTTCTGTTGGAATGTTGCTCTTCAAGTTGGTGTAGAGTTGTTTTATCTGATTCTGAGGTTGATGCGCTATCTGTATACTGAACGGTTTTAAAATGTTAGTTATTTTCGGGGTCAGGTATGTGATGTATGGAATAGTTACGTATATTTTTTTATTTGTAGACTCTGGTGTGTTAGATCTGGGTTCCTTGTTGTAGGTTTTATGTACTTGGATTTTGATGTTTTTGTCTATTATATGAGAAGGGTAGTTGTTGCGTATCAGAAGTGATTTCGCTTTTTTGAGTGTTTCAGGTCGGAATCTGGGAGATGTTAGTTGGACAGCTCTGTATATTACGTTGCTAACAATGGCCTTTTTATGTGAGATGTGGTGTGCTGAGTGGAAGTCAATTAACCGGTTGGTGGCTGTGGTTTTAGTGTACCATTTCGTGTTCAATTTGTTATTATTACGAATTATTGTCATGTCTAGGAAATTAATAGAAAAATTGGTCTCTGCTTCGAGAGTGAATTGTAATTTAGGATGAATATTGTTGAAGCTCCTCAAGATTTCATCTACCTCTTTGGGGTTGGCAATAAGCAAACAGTCGTCTACAAATCTTTTGTATAAAGTTATTTTGAATTTACTGTCCTGTAATATTAGTTCTTCTATATATTCCATGACTATCTGTGCTGTTACACTTGAAATGGGACTGCCCATCGCGACACCATCTGTTTGTTGGTAGAATTGATTTTTATACTGAAAATAATTTGTGTGGAGAGTAAATTGCAGAGCTTCAACAAATTCACTTTGTGGAATTGATGTGTGGTCTTGTAGCTGTGTCCACTTTTGTTCTATAATGGTTGGTATCATTTGGTTTGGAATGTTTGTATATAGTGAAATCACGTCCATTTTAAAACCGTTCAGTATACAGATAGCGCATCAACCTCAGAATCAGATAAAACAACTCTACACCAACTTAAAGAGCAAAATTCCAACAGAAAAGAAATCCCACGTAGTATACAGCGTTCCCTGCAAAGATTGCAATAAAGTATATATCGGACAAACCTCACAACGTCTACAAGATAGACTAAAAGCCCACAGATATGCCAAAACAGCGAACACTGCACTGAACAAACACAAACAATCAGAAAGACATGATTTCGATTACGATGAAACACACATACTAACTATAGAAAAAAACTTAAAATCACGCGAAATCCTTGAAATGATTTTTATACAGAAGAACCAAGACAACACAGTTAACAACAAAATAGATATAAAGGGCCTAAGTTCGATATATGCCCCATTATTGTAATACATGAGCTCTACACGCATGAACGATTATACATCGGTTAAACAGAGATTCAAGAGTCAAGTAGTATTGTGACAACTACCGACGAACATTCTGGTGAGATACAATTTATTTTATTTTATTTTAGTGTATGTGTATATATGTTTTATATTTAGGCATTTGAATTGTATTTTATCCCGATTTTAGCTGATGAAGATGGAAACTCCATTGAAACGTCCAATGAATTTTAATTTTAAAATGTAATGTTCGAAATAAACCTGTTATACCAATAATTGATATCTCTTGGAATGAATACGATAAACAGGTAAAAATCAAGAATTCAAATATATATATATATATATATATATATATATATACTCTTTAGCCGTATTTTTCCTGAAAATAGATTATAGCACTGTATCAAGTAGCTTTTATATATGTTTTAGAACTCCTGGAGCACGATTTTCAATCATCAGACTTCGAAAATCGTGCTCCAGGAGATCTCAAACAGTTATAACAGCTACTCGATTCAGTACAATAGCCTATTTTCGGGAAAAAAAAACGGCTAAAAAGTACGATCGGGATCTCACCTTTATCCACGTTTTCCAATTCTACACCTAATGAAAGACAGTTACGAACGCTACCATCTATCTCGTCAGGTAATAGTTCACATTCCTCAAGCTCTGGTATCTGACCTGCAGAAGAGGAAACATACATTTAACAGAAATTTAAAAATGTTGAGTCGATCCAAAAAATTGCATATAGATATGAAAATAGAAAGAAATAGTGTACAAGTGTCATCGCCCATAGAATTGATGTGACATAGAGTTACAATTAAAATGTTTACAAGTGTCATCGCCCATAGAATTGATGTGTAACTACTGGACACTTAAATGTACTGTACTGTCAATAATTATAAATATAATATTATTCAACGAGCGGTAATGTAGGTCATAACTCACGCAGATGAAGTTTACAGCACGAGCTGCAAGCGAGTGCTGTAATTCATCAAGTGAGTTATGACCATTACCGCAAGTTGAATACTATACTTTATCTACGACTATAACAATAAATACTAAGATACAAATACAAATTCACAATAGTTAGGTAGTATTAACTTAATAATTAGAAAACGTCAAAATTATTCAAGTGACATTAGCAGATGAGTGACGGTCGATCTTACTTGGGATCTTAGTAGACTATATAGTGAGTTATAGCAGTGAGTAATTATAACTCACGCTGTTTGGTAATAGATACTATTAATTGCTAAAACGCAGTTGAATAATGAATATATTATTCAATAGGAGTAGATAAAGGGATTTATTTCTTTCTTCAGGCTAAAAAAAAATGCCACTGACCGAGTTAGCTATAAAATATTTTAATAAGCTTCCTGCAGTAGCACAGAACCTCCAGCTTAGGCCGTTTAGGAGTAAAATAAAGTATTTTTTAATCAGTAAAGTATTTTATGATGCCGGGGAATTCTTAAGCTGTGACATCTACGTTGAAAAAAGTAATAATAATAGAGCTTCATGCTATTTTAAGAACTTTTCTACTTCATGATCTTTCTAATGGTATGCTACACATTGATGAAAAAAACATTACTGCTTCAAATTGCGGATATTCCAGAATTGGCGAAAAAAACAATTTTTTTATGTCGTTTATTGAACACATACGTAAAAAAAATTATTAACAATAATTTTGAATTTGAGGAATAAAAAACCAGGTATGTCCCGTTGGTAATGTCAATTGGAATGAAAACTATTAATTATTTGAACAAGCATACATCCAGAAAATTCTTAAAAACTGGTGCTTTTACAGGCATCAATAAAAAACTAAAGAGAAAAAAGGGCCCAGGGTGTAACGATAAGAAGGTAGCAAATGACCCCAATAACATACCAGAAAATTTTGACGGGGCATGTGCCGAATAACAAAGGTTTATTCCCATATGAATAGCTGACTATCTTTTAAAACAATGTATGTGAACGTCTCAATTTCAATATTCCCAGCTACATTCCATTAACAAGTGATCCTACGTTTTCACATTGAAACCTAGTCATATTATTTGCTTTTTTATTTTTATTCGAGAAAGTATTTCTTTTCTTCAAACTGCTTCAAGCTATAACAAATAAGTCCACGACTTACCGATAATCGGATGCCTTCTGGCGATAGCATACTCCTTGAGACACAGTTCTGTCTCCAAGAGCAGGCAATCATCTTTGCACACCCTCCTCAAATACTTCGTTAAGGTGTTTCGTATGGTGGAAAACTTCTCTTTCGTCAGATATTCTTCACCCTTCATCACCATCTCCTTTTGGTATTTATGAACAGGTTTTGGCGCAATGCATATAGGGAATGCGGAGAAACACATACTTGGGTGTACGAACTTTTCGCAGCTTGAAGATATATCACTGAAAAATAAATGATTGGGCTAGTAGACCAAGCAATAGAGCAGGAAAAGAGTCATTCTGTGACAAAAATAGTAGCTGGATATCGCTTGTTGCATTACCCGAAATACAGTACTTTTAGAAGAGACTTGGGGTTATCTGAATTCATTTAAAACTCACACTTTTTCTGTTTTATAACTGCTTGGAGAAAAAATAATTCAACATACTTTCCGCGTTTAAAATCCATGGTACCAGTGAGAGAGAACAAATTGAAATAATTCAGTCAGATGTTGAAGAATTCACACAGAATGCGAAATTAGGGTTTAAGATTATAAGAACATTCAGTCATCGCTAAATGTTTTTTCCATGCCGTTTAATGTAGTCCCGAAGAATTTCTCTGTAGATTTGCAGTTCGAAATTATTGAAATGCAGTGAGGCACCCATTTAAAACTTTTCTTAAACTCCAATACTATTGCAAAGCAAAAGCAATTTCATATGTCTCACACATCTACCATGGCAGGGCCTTCGAATAAAATCTAAATTGTTATTTGTAATCGACATTAAATTTATGCAAGTGTCAATGTTTATTTGGTCAAAAGGCCTCGAAACAAATTGCATTTTATATTCTGACCCTCCTCTCAAATTTTATAATCTTTCTGGCCCCCATGAAGAAAGTTGGCCCATCACTGGTCTATAGCGTAAACCAGGGGTACCCGAAGTGCGGCCCGCGGGCCAAATACAGCCCCGGAAACCCTGTGAATTCGGCCCGCGATATCGATATGATATTTTATATTTTTATTAAAAAATAAATGAGTAAATAGTAAAATAAAAGATAAATATTACAAATAAGATAAAATAAAGTATTTTGATATTTAAACAAAAATTCTTGCAGAACTTTAACCATAAATATATAATAAATAATAGTATTGAAATACTTGTTGTTATAGATATAGTCCTGTATTTATAAAGCTTTACAAATTTGTTCCACAAAATAATGACTACGTATTGTAGGTTTATATGCAATTATATAGCGTGACGATACGTTACCCTGTCGTTATATACACTCTTGCGTCTGTATTTTGCGTTGAGGACCGAGTGGTCTAAGTACTGAACCCTGGTGCCGTATTTCTGGGTTCGAATCCCTGAGGTGACTCCTGACTTTTTTCATTTTTTTTATTTACAATCTCGTAAGAGCTCTTAGCCCCACATTTCAATATTAATTATTTCAACTTGGATTAGTATAAGTAGTATAAGTTATCACTTCTGTCGTGCGCCCCGACACGCACATGTTTCGTTTTCGCAAATTGTGGTCCTTCTATATTATCCGAAGGAACTTCATTCCTACCTGCTGTCCCATGACACCGTTTCTTTTTCGTTTGTTTTAATAAACATATAAGTAATTGAATATTTATATTTGTATTAAATTTAGTATACTAATAAAAAAAATAAGAAATAGTTAAATATATTTAAAACAAGAAAAAACTTGGTTATTGTTCTGATTTCATTCCGTTTTTTTTTTAAATTCGGTAATATTAAATTGGCCAGCGTAAGAAAAACTGTATGAACCCCCTGGCGTAAACGAACCCACAATTAATGGATATTTCCTTACTTTGACTGTGAAATAACCAGAAACGCATTATTCAACTTATCCTCTATCGCCTGCTGAGTATAGGGCGGCTGCACAAATACGTATTTTCCATTCAGCAAATCCTTGCATCTTTCGCCTTGGTATATCTGGCAAAACGGCTCGCTCAGATTGACGAGTGCAGGGGCTGAAGGGACGAGTTGTTTTCCAGTCGGAGACAGGTCGAATTCGAGGCCGTTGGAGTGCTTGAGTCCTTTGGATAAGGGATCGAACTCGGTGGAGAAGAGAGAATTCTCCACTCTGGCATTCTGGTGAGGGTTCGGTAGTGTTGTAAGTTCTCCCAAGAAACTGAAGAAGAAATGAGGTTAGACAGAGATAATGCAGTCATCGGATGTTAACATTGAAAAGTTGCATTCAGTAGGAAAATTAATTTGAAATTCCCACTTATTTTACTATAGTCTAATTACCATGATTTTAATTCGGTTGAATCCTATGAAGCTATCTATTAATTGATCTCAAACTCTGGGATTTAAATGCTGGCTCCGGAGAGTATAGACTGATGGAGTCTGGCGTTTTCAATTTAATTTAATTCAACAACTTTCAGCGTTCATTTAATGTATGCACAAAACGGAATATAGTTTGATGTGGACCAGTTAATATCTATAACTTCCATATAAAACAGGATCTTGAAATCAGTTATGAGGTACGATCGATTCAGCATTATTTTTTTAGTAGCATTTTTCACGAAAATAATAATACTCAACAATGAGGTAAGGAAGTGTTTTTTAAATTAGTTTTATATTCCTGCAAAAAGATTTTTGAGGTTTCTTTGATCTATAATATATATATATATATATATATATATATATATATAAATATATATATAAATATATATATATATAAATATATATATAAAGTATAAACTTTAGAATAAAAACACTTGGCTTATGTTTCACAATATAAAAAATATTTAGATACTGTATTTAACTGTATTTAGCAGTAACGAAAACAAGACTGACTATAGGAGAGTATTGCATCGTAATTTATAAACCAGACAAAAGCAAAGGTGATACGTGAAAATCAATTTGTTCGTTTACAAGGGGTAATTGACTATTATGGGCGGAACTTATTTCGAGAATTTCAAGAAGGCCAAGGCGTTTACCCTTGTTACCTGAATGTAACAATTTGGTTTTGTTGAAATCCAGGAAGTGATTGAATCTTATACAATGTTCAGAGAAGCCAGTGGTATTTTTGTTTTGTAAAATTGACTTTTTATGTTCTTCTACACGAATATTTATATTCCTTCCTGTCTGTCCAATATAGAAAGCAGGACATTCGTCGCAAAATATTTTGTAAATACCACTATTTTCTCCGATGTTAGATTTTTCTTTATAATTGACCAAGAATGAGTCCAAGTTTTTTTTATTTGTACAAATTGTTTTAACGTTATTTTTCGATAGTCTGTTACAAATTTTGCTAGTCAAATTAGGCACATAATTTATTGGGAAGTATTTTTGTTCTTCATTAATAGTTTGCGTGGGGTATATTGAATGCAACAGATACTTTATTCGTTTTTTCCCAATGAGCTTGTCGATAAGACTTTCATTGTAACCGTTATTGATGGCTAATAATTTAATTATATTAACTTCAGTTTGAAAATTTGTTTCCGATAATGGAATCGTGAACAACCTATGTATGAACGAATGAAAGGCACTGAGTTTTATTTTAATGTGTTGGTTACTGTCGCTGTGAATTAAAGTATCTGTGAAGGTTGGTTTTTCATAAATGTTGGTATTTACAAAATATTTTGCGACGAATGTCCTGCTTTCTATATTGGACAGACAGGAAGGAATATAAATATTCGTGTAGAAGTCAATTTTACAAAATAAAAATACCACTGGCTTCTCTGAACATTGTATAAGATTCAATCACTTCCTGGATTTCAACAAAACCAAATTGTTACATTCAGGTAACAAGGGTAAACGCCTTGACCTTCTTGAAATTCTCGAAATAAGTTCCGCCCATAATAGTCAATTACCCCTTGTAAACGAACAAATTGATTTTCAGGTATCACCTTTGCTTTTGTCTGTTTTATAAATTACGATGCAATACTCTCCTGTAGTCAGTCTTGATAATGAGTTCATAACTCGAAACATGTCGACTTTTCGTTACTGCTAAATACAGTATCTAAATACTTTTTATATTGTGAAACATAAGCCAAGTGTTTATACTTTATGATGTTTCACCAAGTGATGTGCGAGAATTCAATCTCAGTTATATATATATATATATATATATATATATATATATATATATATATATATATATATATATATATATATTATATATATATATATATATATATATATATATATATATATATTATATATATATATATATATATATATATATATATATATATTATATATATATATATATATATATATATATATATATATATAATATATATAATATATATATATATATATATATATATATATATAGTATATATATATATATATATATATATATATATATATTATAGATAAAAAAAACCTCAAAAATCTTCGTTTGTTGTTCTTGAGGCAAAAGATTACCAATAATATGTAAAAGTATACAAAATTTTGACATCTACAAACTTGCCACAGGCCTGAAAAACTTCCGCACCCAAAATTGATAATTTTGGAAGTAAAAAGAACAAGCATGGGGGGAAAAATACGTCATTAGTGACGGAGTTCTGCTACTCACGAATTTATTTATTCTTGAAAAAACATGCAGGAGGTAAGCCAACAATTTGTTTTATAGAATAGATTTCGATATTACTCATTTTGCAATCTGATAATTGATTTTCAGTTGCTGGTTTTTGACGAGATGAATTGAAAAAAATTATTAAAAATTGACTATCTACACACGGAGTTTCAAAACTAAGAACTGCACCAATTGAACAAACAAATGTGCAACTTAACTTGAAGAAAATATTAATTCAAAAAATGGTCCAGTTGAGAAAAGATAATTATAAAAGTATAAATTTTTAACATTGTGTAGCATACAAAAAATATTGTATCATTCAAACGAGATAAATTTTTTACCTACCTTGAAGATTGGTCAGTATCAGCAAAAGCTCGAGCACCATTGGATGTTTCAATATCTGAAAAAAATTCTTGGTTAGGAGAAATACATAATAAACAATATCAATTCATGGCTCAATACGGAGAGTGTTCAAGATGAAACAAAAATTTATAACGATACATTGGAATATTTTTATAGACAGAAATGAATAATATAAAAATTATTTTAAAGTAATCACTCAGTTCTTGGTGTTTGCAGAAATAAAGAAATATCCTATTTTCTATGTTTTATGAACATCACTACTTCTTGTACATCTCAATGCTTCTTATCAATTTAAAAGAATTTTCATAGTAGTCGAGTGAGAACTTCAAGTCCAATTTATTTCGAAGAGTATAATTTTTTTGGATCGAAGTGTGAGACATTATTTTAACATCTTCCTTCAGTTCTTTGTATTAGTAGAAATGAAGAAATAACCTATTTTCTATGTTTATGAACATCACTACTTCTCGTACATCTTAATGCTTTTCATTAATTAAAAATAACTCTCATAGTAGTCAAGTGAAAACTTCGAGTTCCCATTTACTTATTTAAAAGAGTAATATTTTTTTGATCAAAGTACCTATAAGACCGTATTTTAATGTAATTATTGAGTTCTTCGTTTTTGCAGGAATAAAAAAATAACCTTTTTTCTGTATTTCATGAACATCACTACTTCTCGTGCATCTTAATGCTTCTTATCAATTGAAAAGAATTTTCATAGTAGTGAAATGATAACTTAACTTTTTTTAATAAGTGTAACATTTTTTTTTAGATAAAAGTGTATCACAGTATCATTCAATTGGTATTGCAGAAATAAAGAAATAATCTATTTTCTATGTTTCATGAACATCGCTGCTTCTCGTACATCGTGCTTATTATCAACTAACATAGAGTCGAGTGAGCACTTCAAATCATGATTTATTTCAAAGTGAAAACAGTATTCAAAAACGCAATCGTTCAGTTCTTTGCAATAAAAAAGAAAAGAAATAGCCAATTTTTTATGTTTCATAAACATCACTACATCTCGTACATCTTAACGCTACTTTTCAATTAAAAAGAACTTTTATAGTACTTAAAGGAAAACTTCAAGTCCCCGTTTATTTCGAACAGATTATCCGCGAAGGAACTGGCACATACCTAACCCTTAGAGTGATAAATTACTATGCGGATATTGAGTACTATCGGAAACTTTATTGACATGTGTGAGGGTTGATGGCTTTCGAGAGATCGTTTGCCCCCTATGAACTTCGATTTATCGCGGAACAAATCGAAGACAACTGGGAATAACTTCCTCAATTGGGCAAACGATACAATCGCTTATCAGGGAGATGAAACAAGGAACAGCTGCAACAAGGCTACAGCCGGTCGAATACTGTTTATGTTCCTAGTGAGATAAAATGAAATATTTAATTATAACTTCTAATATTAGTGATAGATTGCATAAGGTGAGTAATGTATGCATACGCACACATGAAGGTTGTTGGCAATAATAAAATGGAAAAATTCAGGGACGATCTCTTAATGTTCCGCTACTCAAAGACAGGAATTTTTCGATTTTTAATATTGACATTCGATAAAAATAGGTTGTTTGTATAAAATGTTCAATTTCTTTTCTCAAAACACTGTTTCACAAAGCTAGCTATTTCCTAGAAACCTTACCTTCAGTATATATATATATATATATATATATATATATATATATATATATATATATATATATATATATATATATATATATATATATATATATATATATATATATAAGTATATATAAATATAATTTTTTTTATAGGTTTTTATCTTTTTGACACAATGAAAACTTCCTCAATATGAGTGTTAAGTCATATAATAAGACATTCTATATAAATCTGGTGGTAGTTTTTCGATAAGTTGGTATTCTAAACATTTAATTTGTCTCTTTAGTTTTTCCACACATAATTTAGTTTCTGTAATAAGTAATTTTATGATGCTAATGTTGAATTTTACATCTTAACAAAAGATTCTCCTATTTTTCTGGTTAACATATCTCTTCATTGAATTTTCATATTCCTTTATTTCATTTACTACGTCTCTTCCAAATGAACTTTTAATAGTTCTGTATGTTAGTATTTCTTCACTCAAACCTTCATATTCAATCTATTTTGTTCGAAACAATGGGAAATCCATGTCTTATTATACGACTTAAAACTCATATTGAGGAAGTTTTCATTGTGAGAAAAATATAATAGAATATATAAATATATATATATATATATATATATATATATATATATATATATATATATATCTATATAATATATATATATATATATTATATATATATATATAATTATATAATATATATATATATATATATATATATATATATATATATATATATATATTATATATATATATATATGATATATATATAATATATATATATATATATATATATATATATATATATAAAATATATATTTATATATATATATATATACATATATATTTAATATATATATATATTATATATATATATATATATATATATATATATATATATATATATATATATATATATATATATATATATATATTCAGAGTTTGTTTACTGTTGTTACTGTTATAGAATCGGTTTTGTTTATCTAAATTTTTTCCAACTTGATATATAACATTATAATTGTAAACACACATATGCTCATCCAAGCTCAAGTTCTCCAAGAACTTTTTTGGATATGTTCAATTGTTGTGTCAGCAAGGTGTAAGAAGTAGAAATAAGAATCTTAATTTAAATTTCTGTATTGGAAATTATTATGAAAAAAAAATATGAATACATATATATATATATATATATATATATATATATATATATATATATATATATATTTATATATATATATACGAGTAGATAGAATAGCTGTTGATTTGTTCAATATTGAAATTCCACAATAAAGGGTTGCAGGTTTCATTATCGCCCAAACATATTTGAGAATTTACTATTTTTACTTATAAGGTGCTATCAATCAATTAGGTACGTCACATGAATTTGATGATTTCTTTTTTGTTCGAAGGTAGCCACGTACAACATACAAACAAATTTAATAATATCCATAAATTTTTCATTTGAGTTGAAGTGTAGACTTCAATACTTTATAAGTGATGTCACATGCTTATGACTCCCCCTTTGTTCACCCTCCCTCCCCCTTATGACGTAATTGATGAATGATCTCTACTATATGTGATGAATTCAATCAAGAGTTTCCTGGTGCTGAAGCATCAGATATAAAAAAAAACAATGTATTATGATTTGTTGAGTTTAATTTTTTTAATTCGTAATTATGACCTTGTATGAACACATTAGCACAGCCTTTCTCAACCAGTGGGACGCCCCGCCGCCTAGGGGGTGCGAGAATATTGAAGGGGCGAGCACACTGAGAGGGGGCGCGAGAATATTGAAGGGGGCGAGCACATTGAGAGGGGGCGCGAGCACACACACACCACAAAAGACCCTTTTCTAGTATTACATTTAATTGTATTGCTGTCGCAGATGCAAATGAAATGAGGATCTGCTCACACAATCCAAAGAAAATACCTTTTTGGAAAGAAAGTTCCTTATCGCGCGTTGCGAAAGGGGACTAGACGGAAAAAATTAAGACCAAAAGTTGTAACGACACTTTTTGCGCGCGCACGCCGTGCGCGTGTTTCTCTGTCTGTTTATCTCTCTCTCATAGAAAGCAAGCCAGTTATTTTCGTTTCGTCTTTCTATTTTGCATTGAACAGTGTGGTGTCGCGACGATTATTTTTGTTCAGTGTATACAGGTTTTTTGTACATAATAAATAATAACAATAATGAATCCTGACAGTGTTTCTGCACAAGTTCCGGATATTGCTGATGGAGTTACGTAAGTAGATTTTATACAGACAATAATAATACATAATACAGACATTTAAATAAAATAGAATCCCAAACATATGTTTCCTACTTCAGTTACCACAAGCCAATTATCACTAAAATTGAGCCTACTGATTAAGTTTATATTACATTATATTTGTTAGTAATAAAAAAAATATTATTATAACTTAAAAAAAAATTAAATTTTATTACAATTCCTTCACTAATTAATCGAAAGAAACTTCGTTTCATCCGGGTGTCCCTTGACACCCCTCAAGTTTTTTTTTTGTAGTATTACATTTTATTGTAGTTGGGGCAAGATACTCCAGATAAAATACGAATGCAATGATGATCTTTATCCACAATGCGAACGAAAGACTTTTTTTTGGTTTCGTGGTTAAGGAGGGGCGCGTTACACATTAAGATAGGAAATTGGGCCGAGAAGCCTAAAAGGGGAGACCCTGCAGTAGCCAACATAATAACACTAGATTGGGTATTTTAAACTCGACGTTTCGAAATTTTGATGATGTTATAAATGTTATCTTTCGATATAATATTGAATATGTCTATAATTTACTCACCTCTGAAGGGAACCATGGAATTAACCTGAAGAGCAGCCTGAGAACAAATCTTATCTATTCCGTTGGATGCGTAGCAGCTGTAAAATCCCGTGTCGAAAAACTCAAGTTTGCCTATTTTCAACGTTGATTTCATAATGTTTTTTTCCTGAAATAAAATCAACATTAGGCTCCTCTTCTTCAAATTGAAATTGATTATCAATTTCAAAATGTGCCAGTATCAAGAAATACATGTTTATCTGGATAGAAAATCAATCATTAGGCTTACGACGGACATATTATTCTAAGAGAGTGAGAATCTAAATTGTATCAAATCATTTATTATGATATTTTGTTATTGATAGAGAGTTTGAGCAACTTTAATTCAGGAATAATTCCCAAGTTTGCCTATTTTCAAAGTTGATTTCATTATTTTTTTCACCTGAAATAATATCAATATTATTTGATGCGGCTCTTCTTCAAATACGTAATTGATTATCAATTTCAAAATGTGCCAGTATCAAGAAATACATGTTTTTCTGGATAGAAAATCAATAATATAACATTAGGCGATGGACATATTATAAGAAAGTGTGAATCTAAATTGCATCTAATCATTTATTATAATATTTTGTAATTAACAAGAAATCAAAGTTTGATCAGCTTAAATTCAGGAATAACTTTCAAGTTTGCCTATCTTCAAAGTTGATTTTGTAATGTTTTTCTCATGAAATAATACCAGTGAGGCCCGCTAGGCATAATTTTTAAAATGCCGAAATTTCAGAGACGAGAAGAAGTGAAGACAATCCATTTCAAAAATTAGTTCACATTCTTCTGAAGATAGCTTGAAAAAGGTAGCCGAAACGTTTAGTTTTTTTAGACTTTTACACGGTTCATCCAAAGAACCAAGCTTTTAACACAAATAAAAAAAAAAAAAAAATATATATATATATATATATATATATATATATATATATATATATATATATATATTATATATATATATACATGAATCAACATCAACAAAAACTTGAAAATTCGTGGTCCAGGAGGATCGAAAAAATCACACTCCTGGTCCTCTCTTTTGATATATATATATATATATATATATATATATATATTTATATATATATATATATATATATATATATATATACAGGGTGGCGCATCCTATACGCGTCGGTCTCTGTAGGGAAAACAACTTGAAATTTGAATTTTTTTTCTTAATAGGTATATACAGGGCCATTAACACTACAAATTAAAAATAATTTGGATTATACAGGGTGGCCCAAAAATAGAAATTTATATCAAAGTTATGTTTTTTTAAAGGGAACACCCTATATTTGATGGCGTCTTTTGATTCCTCGGAAAAAATAAAGTGAAGTTTCAGTAATGTTTCCTATACCTATCTCTTTTCGTTTTTGAAATATTTAAAGGAATCTCAATTTATGAGCTTGAGCAACATAACCTAGTATGTCGCGTTTATTTAAAACACATCAACAGTCACCTGCGATATGCGTAGCCAAGATATCAGACTATCGAATAAAATGCAAATTTTTGCATTACATATTCTTATTTTAAATGGCACACCCTGTATTTAATAAGTTTAACCGATAGACATTTAAATTATCTTTCATTCCATATAAGATCTCCCTATACCTAAATTGGATGGATCTTTAGTAAAAAGCTGTTTTTATGTTTAACATAACTAATTTTTGTAAATACTCTTTTCCGTCAAAGTGACCATTGAATTTAAATGTCGAATGCGAGTTTGATATTTCTATTTAGTAAGTTAGATATCAAGCGTACGAAAAATCGAATTTGAAACATGAAAACTTATTCTAAAGCAGAAAGAATTGATATGGTGCTTGTTCTTGGTGAGTGTCATGAAAACTGTTTATTGGCTTCTAGAGTTTACGGCCAAAAATACCCAGATCGAGAGAAACCTGACAGACGTGCTTTTGAAAGATTACAAAAACAGTTTAGAGGTAGCGGAAACGTAGATTATGAAAAAATTATTCAGCCTCAACCTATTGTAGGAGATCATGATAATGAATTTTGGGTTATTGGCTCACTGATAGAGAACCCACACACAAGCCATCGGGCTATTAGTAGAGAAACTGGAATAAGTAGAAGTATTGGACGAATAATAAAAAAACATAAATTTCATCCTTATAAGATACAGCTGCACCAAGAACTGTATCAAAGGGACTTTCAACAAAGAATCGATTTTTGTTTATGGGTTATGGATAAAGTAGAATCAGATGCGGATTTTTTTGATAATGTTCTGTTTTCGGACGAGTGCACGTTTCATAATAATGAACTCGTTAATCGCCATAACTTTCATTATTATAGTGATGAAAATCCTCACGTCTTCGTACTCTCGATCATCAGCATAGATGGTCTTGAATGTGGTGGGGAGGAATAATAGGTTTTACATGTTATTGGTCCTTATTTTTTTACCGGTCATCTCAATGGCCGAAAATTTCTAAGATTTTTGCGGAGAAATTACCTGGGGCTCCTTGATAATGTACCTCTAAATACTAAGGCAGAAAATGTGGATGCAGTTGGATGGAGCCCCCGCACATTTTCAACTTCGAAGTCCGGCGTTTTTCTTAATAAATGGATCGGAAGAGGGTGGTCCACATAATTGGCTCCAAGATCTCCAGACTTGACGTCGTTGGATTTTTTTTTATGGGGGCACATACAAAGTATAGTTTATAACACCCCACAACTACTCTGGAAGATTGAAAGCTAGAATAAGAGCTGCTTTCCAGACAGTAACTGGCCGAAATTCTTCTCAAAGTGAAACGATCCTTAGAAAAACGAGTTCAGTTGTGTTTAGAACAAAGATGGGCGTCACTTTGAACATTTTTTATGATTCATTTTTTGTTTTCAATTTGTTTCTTACTCTTTTCCATTTGTGTGTAGTTTTCAAATGATTCAAATTTTTTGTCATTAAATGTTTATTTTTTATTATAAAAATTATAGTTTTGGTTTACATTGAAACTGTTTAACATTGGAAAAGTGATAAGAATGTTTTATTTTGTTCAATGCCATATTTTGAGTGATATTTGCCTCTATGGTTACTATAATTAGAAAAGAAATATGATGAAATCCGTATGTTAAAAATAAAAAACAGCTTTTTACTAAAGATCGCATCCAATTTAGGTATAGGAACTCTTATATGGAATGAAAGATAATTTAAATGTTCTATCAGTTAAAAGTTATTAAATACAGGGTGTGCCATTTAAAATAAGAATATTATTCAACTCATATTGTAAGTAGAATTCAATTTAGACTAAATGAACACCCTGTACGATGTAATGCAAAAATTTTGCATTTTATTCGATAGTCTGATATCTTGGCTAGCATATCACAGATGATGTTGATGTGTTTTAAATAACCGCGACATACTAGGTTATGTTGCTCAAGCTCATAAATTGAGATTCCTTTAAATATTTCAAAAACGAGAAGAGATAAGGTATGGGAAACATTACTGAAACTTCACTTTATTTTTTTTCCGGGGAATCAAAAGACACCATCAAATATAGGGTTGTTCCCTTAAAAAAAAACATAACTTTTGATATAAATTCCTACAATTTTTGGGCACCCTGTATAATCCAAAATTATTTTTGTTATTTGTAGTGTTAATGGCCTGTATATCCCTATTAAGAAAAAAAATTCAAATTTCAAGTTGTTTTTCCCTACAAGAGACCGACGCGTATAGGATGCGCCACCGCTGTATATACATATATATATATATATAATATATATATATATATATATATATATATATATATATATATATATATATATATATATATAATATATATGTATATATATATATCCGGTCCTGCTAGTTCACAACGAAAAAGTGGAAAGTTATTCGTCGGTGGTGATAATTGAAAATTCATTGGTAGTATGGTAGAGGCAAAGAATTAATGCTGAGAGTGAGTGCATTTAGTTGTTAAAAAAGGTCAGGAGTGAAGGCTGTAAGTACACTTTTGAAAATTGCAATAATATCTTGTTGTAGTTTATGGGGTAAAAGTGATACTCAAAGATCAACCCATATAAATCAGCGTGTGTAAGGTGACAGTATCAATAAAAGCCAGTGTCAGCAGATTCCCGGCGATCTAGAATAGAACAAGCACAGAGTCGAATTAAGAATAAATAGGAAGTGTCCGGTGCGGCAGGTGAGGTACTCGCGTGCGAGTTGGTTGTGTGGTGGATTGAGTAGCTTACTAGCTCGGGGCGCTCGCGAGTCCGTATTCTGTCGTACTACTCCACTTAAATTGTATGTAAAATGGCGAACATGAGTGAAATAAAAAGAATGTTCGAATGATATTACAAACTAAATGACATTCTATCCGAAACGGCAAGCTGGAAAACATACGAAAGAAATGATAAAATTGCAAAAGGGAGAAACAGTGTTTGCGACAGCAGATGATAAAAACAGGACGATAGAATCGAATTAATGGAACGTGAAATGAAAAGAAAAAATCTGATAATACAAGGAGTCGAAGATAGGGAGGAAGACAAAGTGATGATGTCAAAACAAGAATTGAAATGATACTAAAGAAAGCGAATATCAAACTGAAATTAGAGAGCGAGAATAGTGAGGTGCGAAAGATAGGAATGTTTAAGGCCAATAAAAAAAGACGAATACTCATAACATTTTTAAAGTTTGAAAAAAAGATGGAAGTTATAAAATGGCAAAGAATCTAAAGGGCACAAATGTATGGATAAATGACGATTTTTCAAAGAAAGTCCAGGAGGATAGAAAACGGCTTATACATCAATTGAAGATAGCAAGGGCAGATGGAAGAAAGGCTTTTCTCAAATACGACAAATTAATTGTAGATGGAGAGGTTTATGACAGTCACAGCTTTGAAGAAGGGGATGAAAGCGAGGAAGAAGCAGAAAATAAAGGCAAAAGAACAGTAGCTGACAGATCACCAGAAACAGGAAGGGAATGGGAACAAGCAAGGAAATTAGCTAGAACGAGGCAAAAAAACTACTAAAGGAGGAAATAGATGAAAGTGGAAAAGAATACAAGATTGGAAAAGAACAGGAAAATAGGCATAGACATTTAAAGAAAAATAGGTTTAGGATTAACAATAATAAGAATTATACATTAGATAGTAATATAAGTGATAGTAAGGTTGTAAGGGAAAGGGGCAGGAAATGCATTTATAATGTTAGTAATGAGAGTAGGGTTGTTAGGGATAAAACGGATGGTGCTGATGGTAGTGGTAGTAAGGGGAACTATGAAAACACAAATATAATGAAAATAAACAAAAAAAAAATTGTGAAAATAAAAACAAAAACAATAAGTATAATGGAAAAGATAAAGATAACAGTAGACTTAGAAAAACAAAAGAGAAAAAAAGGAATGAAATAAAAGTATGTACTTGGAACGTCAGAACCATGTTGCTACCTGGCAAAATAATGGAGATTGGGGACGAACTAAGAAAGTACAAAATAGGCATAGCTGCATTGCAGGAGATAAGATGGAAAGGTCAAGGGATAGTAGAAAAAGATGACTTCAGTTTTTATTATTCAGGGGATAAAAATCAAGGACAATATGGGGTAGGTTTTATAATAAGGGGTAATTTACGAAATGATATATTGGAGTTCAGACCAATAAGTGAAAGAATGGCCTGTCTGAGGATACAAGTAAAACCTATGAATATATCGATAATAAATTTATATGCACCAACCGAAAATGCAGACAAGGATGAGAAGAATAATATATATGAAAAAATCGAAGAAGAAATAGAAAGACTGCCGAAAGAGGACACAATTTTGTTGATTGGCGATTTTAATGCCCAAATAGGGAAAGAGGAATACTTGGGAAGAGTGGCAGGTAAACACACAGTTCATGAGAAAACAAACAACAATGGGCAACGCCTATGCAATTTGGCGGAAAGGTTAGATATGATAATAAGTAGCACCAAATTCGCCCATCCAAGAAAGCACAAAATAACATGGGAATCGCCAGATCACAGATATGGCACACAAATAGATCACGTGCTTATTAATAGAAGAAAGCAGTCGTCGGTGAAAGATGTACGAACATACAGAGGTGCAAATGCCGACTCGGATCACTACATGGTAACGGCCACACTCAAGCAAAAAATAAAAAAGTATATTAAATCCATAATAGTCTAAGAGCCAGCTTAAATCTGACAACACATATTTTACGGTAGCTGAAGTTTTGTCCAGCGAGACTGCTATACATACTAAACAAGCAATGGGTACTAGTTAAGCCCGGTCGCGGTAGGTTTAGGGTCCCTCAGGTGGGACAGGCCTGAAAATTAGGTGAATTTTTAAAGTATTTTACGGCGACTGCCATTTTAATATGTCATCATATACCTCCACTAGAACTGAAAAATTACAATGGCTGCCGATTTTAGCGGTTGTAAACTCACGGCAGACACTTTTGAAAATTCGAAAAAAAAAATTTTTTTAAAGTATTTTACGGCGACTGTCATTTTAATATGTCATCATATACCTTCACTAGAACTAAAAAATAACAATGGCTGCCGATTTTAGCGGTTGTAAACCCACTGCAGACACTTTTGAAAATTCGAAAAAAAAAATTTGAAAGTATTTTACGGCTACTGCATTTTAACATGTCATCAATATCTTTCCACTCGAACTGAAAAATAACAATGGCTGCCGATTT